>CAHIKZ030005625.1:1950000-1987500 GCA_903632075.3 Acanthosepion pharaonis
ATACACCAACTTAAACAAGGAAACCGTCCAGAAGAGTTGCAGGAGATTCCGAAGTCATCTGGAGGCCGTAGTTGAAGCCAATGACGACTTTATTGAATAAATTTATTCTTTAGTATTTGAAGATAATTGTGCATTTCTGGTAAATATATCTGTTAGAATGAGATGTCAGTTTTATTTTCATTTTTGCGTAATTTGGACAATCCATCGATCCCTGTATATATATATATATATATATATATATATATATATATATATATATATATATATATATATATATATGTGTGTGTGTGTGTGTGTGTGTGTGTGTGTGTGTGTGTGTGTGTGTGTGTGTGTGTGTAAAACATGCTTCATGGTGTTCTTCTTTTTTTTCCATAGACGGTGCCTAACTGACCACACTATAGTGTGCAGTCGACAAAATCAAAAACAAAGAACGCGCATGCGTGAAATTAAAAATAAAACATGCCAACAATTTACCCATCGCACCCTGTATACATATATGTATATATTTATGTATATATATATATATATATATATGTGTGTGTGTGTGTGTGTGTGTGTGTGTGTGTGTGTGTGTGTGTGTGTGTGTGTGTGTGTGTGTGTGTGTGTAAAACATGCTTAACTTTTGTACACAACTTCCCATTTAAATGTTAGCCTGTTCTTATATGGAATATAAGAACGGCTATTTGGCAGTAAAATGTTTCATCACGTGGGAATATTTAACGAGGTCATATAAATATGCTTTGCTATAAAATGGGTCATTTTCTTCTAGTTTAACCTGAATAAATCCCGACCCATGTATGTTATAAATATACAGACATGAGTCTGACTCAATCCAGTTCTGTTCTGGTAAAGTCATTTACCCAAAAAGTCCCTAAAAGTATACAAATATATTTCGCCAGCCTTCATTTCCTCCATAGAAATAAATATTAATTACTAGTAGAAGTTTCCGGCGTTACCTTGGACAGAATATCGAAGAGGTAACATTAACTACGGCAAAAGGATCCCTTAAACTTATTTGATTTTCTTTTCGTAGCTAATGAATCATTATATTACATTTGAGTGGGAATTGCTATAATTTATGTAACTCTTGAAGCAGAAAGATGTTAAGTTCTCGGATTTTTAATGAGAACAAATGCTAATGGCAAGGAAAAAGTATGTAGTGATAGCATCAAATAAATCAATAAATAACCTCTAACCTTTAGTACTAGTCTCTGTAGGAGTATGATACCAAACTAATAAATAATTAATAATGAAAGCAAAATTAAACGTTATATAATAAAATTACTTTAAAATATAGATAAGAATAATAATTAAGAATAAAGAAAGAAAAACTTAGATTATAAAAAAATAGTTAAATAGATATGAAAACTCCCATGATGCACCGGAACAGGTTTTTTGTCACCAATTGAAACAGAAATGAAATTTTCTCTCTCTTCATCTTCGACAGCCAAGCGAAGCAGATGTTCGAGAACAGCTCTCCAATAGCACATGTTGGATAATCATAAACTTTTTATCTCTGTATACGTATATGTTCCTTAAAATATACAACTTTCTCTTAAATATATACAAATGTCTTTTATCGTTTTTGTTTATGCTTATTGTGTTATATCTTGCATATGATTTGTTTGTAACTTTATATATTTACGTTGTGGATCTGATGATGCCTTTTTAACCCTCCAAACTAAATTACATATATAAAAATGAAGTACATTCAGACAAGGGCGGCGCATCATCAGACTAACCTCACAATTATTTAGAGCTAGATTTTTTCAGGGACAGGTAACCCTGCAAATATCTGTGTGTCAATTTTATTGATATCTCTCTTTTAACTACACTAAAATAGGATCAGGTGTTATTTCGTTTTTCGGAAATTCAGTGGTGTACATATAGTTATGTCTAGTACCAAAAACCTTTGATTTTTCATAAATTCAAACAATCTTCCATGTTTCTTTTAGAAGATACTTGCTAGTAATTGGTGGTAATTTTTGACTGTCGTGTGATTTCAAATATTTCTAACTTAAAAGTGAATTCATGAATTCAACAAATTAGAAAATTTTAATAATTACAAATATTAAGAAAAAATAAAATAAAATTCAAAGAACTGTTAAATTTAATATTCTTTCATCGAAAAGAGTTTACTATATGAGTATTTTTAAATAAATGAATTAAAACAATTCCAGACATAAAATTCAGGATAAACGTAACTTCATATTTCAAAATCGTTATTCATATATACATGAGAAAAATATTCAAACTTCTATGTGTCGCGTCCCTTCAGGACATAGGCTATCATGGCTCTCCACAACTTCACATCTCGTGTGACTCTTAGCAGTTTATCTCCCATTAATAACGCTTCCATTCACGTTCCGCCATATATTTCAAAAAGATCGTCAGGTAAGTGGCTCCCTCCGCCGCCTCTCTTATCCTCAATAAGTTACGTGAGAATTAAGTTTTCCAAGCCTTCCTCATTATGTGTTCAATGAATTTCACCTGTCTGAATTGTTCTTTCTGTTGCCATTTTCATTAAGACTTCCCTGTTGCTTACACGCTCCGTCTATGCAATCTTCAGTATCCTTCTGTAAAACCATATTTCTGTTCCCTCTAGTTTTCTCCTCATCCGCTGGGAGATTGTCTCATTGCCATATAAGAGGATGGGTATCACATAGCAATCTAGCACTCTTTGTTTCTAACGTAATTTTTCCGTCTCACAACGCTTAGCTTTTGGAATATTTCTTTCGTTAGTCCCTGTTAGGATCTCGGTATCATATTTTCAATCCTCTGTTAAATCACTTCCCAGATATTTAAACTTCTCCAATTTGTAACTCATATCTTAGGCTTTTTCTCTTGGTGATCAATATACTTTCTATCTTCTTGCAATTGATGATTACTAACTTTTTCGCTTTCTAATACCGTCGTCTTGTACAGTAAGATTTAATAAGAAGCAGTTATCGGAATAGTATAAGTATCAAACTGGGATGATAACAGCATATATCCACATCAATATCACTTCAGATATTGTATTAGTGTTTAAACTTATGGCAGACACGCTGGCTTCAAGATGTGTCTAAGAATTTAAAACTGGACCAACAGGTCCGCATTCCTGACGTCACTGTCACTATATATTGAGTGTAACAGCAAAATTGACCAAACCGTGTAACAACAAAATTGTCCAAGTGTTAGATTAGAGTATGATTAAAGGAATTTTACTTCTTGACGAGCAGATAGAATTTTTAAAAAAACGCCGGAAAGTTAAAAGATTAGCTAACTTAGGGCAGCATTTTGGTCTAAGAGTATTATTCGGCTATATTCATATACGACAATAATTTTTCTTGCAACAATTAAATTTTAATATTGCTTCAGGCATTCCACAACTTTTCAATTCTAATGTATCTTGGTGGATCTGTGGTCCATAAAATATTAGGATAGTATTCAAAAGCAGTTTCAAACTTCTACCAGGTAAAAATATAACCAAAAACTGTGTGTATACCATTCCATGCAGTTAGGGGATGTAATGGCAGCCAACAACTTAAATTTACGGCCTGAAGAACATCAAAATCCGTAATCTACTGAAAAACTATAAAATCAAATCGCGATTCATTATATATAGAGGAAAAAGAGAGTAGCAAATGATGTGGAATTAAACTAGAATAAAAGATAACATTGGAAAATAAAATGACTGGAAGTATTAGCACACATACTAGGCTGTAATAATCTCCTCTGTAAATCTAACATAGCATTGAAAACCATTCTATCACCTAATTGCTAATTGTTCTAACGTGGTCTCTGCAACTAAGTAAAATTCATATACACAGATTTAACGCAAATCGAAAGAACTAATTAACTGATACGAGATATTCCCTAGTATGAACAATGTAAGGAGAACAATATATCCGAATAAAGGATTTTTTACGAAATTCCTTGACGGCACCTAATAACGATTTCTTATATCTAATAACCCTTTTTCTATTCGAATATAAAGGTTTCTTTATAATTAAAATAAGAATAAAATTATAAAAAGCATACAAAAAACCAACATACTATTTCTCATCAAAACCTTAGTAAAAAAATAGATAAACATTTTATTCCTCTTTAAAATGATTGATTTTACAGCAAAATTTATAGTATTATTCCTTTCTTTCTCTTCTAAGTTAAATTCACTGCTTTACAAATAATAGATGAACACATATTGGAATACATATCAATAATATAAAAGTCAACATTTTTTAGTGTTATATATATAAATATGAAAATCGTCTTTTGATTTCCATATATATACAAATAAGTAAATCAGCTACTTCTTCCGATTTTGTCGTTTTCATATAGAAATATGAAAATCTGCTACGTTTTCTTCAGATTTGGGCTTCTTTATTTAGATATATATAAATCAGTTATTTTTCTCTAGATTTTCTACAGGAAAATTATCTTTAGATTTATCATTTATATAGATATAGGCAAATCGGTTACTTTTTCTTCAATTTATGTCTTTTTTTGTATAGAAATGAAAATCAGTTACTTTTCTTCAGATTTTCTTTTTATATATAAATATGAAAATCGGTTATTTTCCTCAGATTTAACTTTTTTATATGAAGATATTTTTTCTTCAGGTTTTGTCTCTTTTAATTGGAAATACGTAAAAAAACAGTTACTTTTGCTTCAGATTTTCTTTTTCATACAATATGAAAATTTGCTACTTTTTCTTCTGATTTTATCATTCTTATAGAAATATGAAATCGTCTATTTTCTTCAATTTTGACATTATATAAAATATGCAAATCAGCGACATTCATCAGGTTATCTATTTATAAAACATGTAAAAACATGGACTTTTGATTTAGATTTTGTCAGTTTCATATTTATTTTTATTTATATGGAAGTATGTAACAAAGCTAAATTTTCTTTAGATTTTTTATATAGAAGTATATTATTTTCTTCAGTTTTGATACTTTTCATTTAAAATTTTCAACTACATTTTATTCAGGTTATTCTTATAAAGAGAAATGTAAAAAGAGCAGCTTCTTTATATAGAAATATGAAAACCTGCCATTTTCTCCAATTTTGTCTTTTTTACATAGAAACAGTTAAATCATCTACTTTTTCTTAGACGTGGTCTTTTTATAGATATATATAAATCAGCTAATTTTTTATCTGATTTTGTCGTTTCTTTTTTATAGAAATATGTATTGCAGATATTTTTCTTCAGATTTCGTCTTGACATTTTTATATACAAATATGAAAATGGGCAACGTATTCTTTACATTTTGTCTTTTTATGTAGAAATATGAAATTCAGAGTTTCTTTCTTCTAGACCGGTTGCCACGTATGGCTATAGAATCGAGTCTGCCCTGCAATTTACCCATAGCTTGGGGGAGAAGAGCTTGATTGCATTAGATGCTAAAACCCTAAAGAAAGACTATTAGCACCTAAGTTAATGTAAAGGACACGACTGGAATTCGAACTCAGCTTTCCAATTTCTCAATCCCAGCTTTTTTTTTATATATATATATATATATATATATATATATATATATATATATATATATATATATATATATATATATATGTGTGTGTGTGTGTATGTATGTATGTATGTATGTATGTATGTATGTATAAAGCATCTACCTTTTCTTCAGATTCTGTTTTATAAATACAAATATGAAAATCATCCACTTTTTCTACAGATTTTGACTTTTATATAGAGAAATATTAAATAATTTTTCTACTGTTCTGAATTTTTTAGATAGAAATAGGAAAATCAGTTCATTTTTCATCAGCTTTGGTCTTTTATATAGAAATATCTCAAGGAAGTTACGTTTACTTCAGTTGTTTGTCTATTCTGTATAGAAATTGGAAAATCAGTTCATTTTTCATCAGATTTGATCTTTTCGTGTAGATTTACATAAATCATCTACTTTTTCTTCAGATTTTGTCTTTTTTATATACAAATAAGGAAATCATTCATTTTTCTGCAGATTTTGAGTAAATAGATAATTATGAAATAAGTGACTTTTTCATCAGATTCTTTCTTTTTATCTAGAAATATTAAAGTCGGTTTCTTTTTCAATATTATAAATAGAAATATGTAAGAATAATTACTTTTCCTTCTCATTTTGTCTTTTTAGATAGAAATATAGAAATCGGACCTTTTCTTGTCTTGATATTTTATATAGAAATAGATAAATCATATTTTATGTTTTTGAATAAGTATATGTAAATAGCTACTTTTTCATGAAATTTGGTCTGTTTTATATAGAAATCTGAAAATCAGCTAATTTTCATTTGATTTATTATATGGATATATGACACCAGTTATTTTTTATTCATAATTTCTCTTTTATGTAGAAATATAAAAACCGGCTTTTTTCTTTCTGATTTTTTATATAGAGAAATAGGTAAATCTGTTTCTTTTTCATCAGATTTTGTTTTTTGATATGGAAATAAATAAATACGCTCAATTTTGCTTCCGATGTAATCTATTTTGTATTGTAATATGAAATTTTTTCATTAGATTTTATTTTTTTATATAGAAATATGAAACATCAAAAGTAGGTATTTACATTAGTTTTGACATTTTAGATATGTATGAATAATTTTTGTAAAGATATATGAAAATCAGCTTCATTTCCTTCAGATTCTGTCTTTTTTGTCTAAAAATATGAAAATCTACTATTTTTTCTCTTTTCTATATAAAAAAATTGCTTTGTCTTCTGGTTTTGGCTTTTTTTTATATAGAAGTATCAAAATGAGCCATTGTCTTGTTTCAGATATTTTTATATAAAAATATGAAAATTAGCGTCTTATTTTCCAGATTATGTGTTTTTATATAGGAAATTGAAAAATTCGATTTTCTTCACATTTGAGTTTTCTTATATAAAATAGGTAAATTTGCTACTTTTTCATCATATTTTGTAGCTTTTATGTAGAAATATGAAAATCAATTACTTTTTCTTCAGATTGGATCCTTTTTATATAGATATATGAAATCGACTACTTTTTCTTCCGGTTTTGTTTTTTTATTTTTAGATACAAATATATAAAGATAGCTACTTTTTCTTCAGATTTCATCTTAACATTTTTATATACAAATATGATTTTTATACATAAAACAGCTACTTCTTATATAGAAATATAAAAATGGGCTATTTTCTTCAATAAAGCAGTTATTTTTTCTTCAGATTTTGTCTTTTTTATATAGAAACCTGGAATCTTCAGATATTAAATCTTTTTTGTCTTTTTATATAGAAATATAAAAATCATCAATTTTTTCTACAAGTTTTGTTTTTTATATAGAAATATATAAAACCAGTTACTTTCCTTCAAATTTTATATAGAAATATAAAAATCATCAATTTTTTCTACAAGTTTTGTTTTTTATATAGAAATATATAAAACCAGTTACTTTCCTTCAAATTTTTTATATAGAAATATAAAAATCATCAATTTTTTCTACAAGTTTTGTTTTTTATATAGAAATATATAAAACCAGTTACTTTCCTTCAAATTTTTATATAGAAATATAAAAATCATCAATTTTTTCTACAAGTTTTGTTTTTTATATAGAAATATATAAAACCAGTTACTTTCCTTCAAATTTTTTATATAGAAATATAAAAATCATCAATTTTTTCTACAAGTTTTGTTTTTTATATAGAAATATATAAAACCAGTTACTTTCCTTCAAATTTTTTATATAGAAATATAAAAATCATCAATTTTTTCTACAAGTTTTGTTTTTATATAGAAATATATAAAACCAGTTACTTTCCTTCAAATTTTTATATAGAAATATAAAATCATCAATTTTTTTCTAAAGTTTTGCTTTTTATATAGAAATATATAAAACCAGTTACTTTCCTTCAAATTTTTATATAGAAATATAAAATCATCAATTTTTCTACAAGTTTTGTTTTTTATATAGAAATATATAAAACCAGTTACTTTCCTTCAAATTTTTATATAGAAATATAAAATCATCAATTTTTCTACAAGTTTTGTTTTTTATATAGAAATATATAAAACCAGTTACTTTCCTTCAAATTTTTTATATAGAAATATAAAAATCATCAATTTTTCTACAAGTTTATTTTTTTATATAGAAATATATAAAACCAGTTACTTTCCTTCAAATTTTTATATAGAAATATAAAAATCATCAATTTTTTCTACAAGTTTTGTTTTTTATATAGAAATATATAAAACCAGTTACTTTCCTTCAAATTTTTTATATAGAAATATAAAATCATCAATTTTTTCTACAAGTTTTGTTTTTTATATAGAAATATATAAAACCAGTTACTTTCCTTCAAATTTTTATATAGAAATATAAAAATCATCAATTTTTTCTACAAGTTTTGTTTTTTATATAGAAATATATAAAACCAGTTACTTTCCTTCAAATTTTTATATAGAAATATAAAAATCATCAATTTTTCTACAAAGTTTTTTGTTTTTATATAGAAATATATAAAACCAGTTACTTTCCTTCAAATTTTTTATATAGAAATATAAAAATCTGCTTCTTTTTCATCTGATTCTGTATTTTTAACTAGAACTATGAACATTTGTTACTTTTCCTTCATGAGTTATCTGTTTTATGTAGAATGTGAATTCGGTTATATGATGTAATATTAAATTTTGTTATATAAATATAGGTAAATCTGCTACTTTATCTTATTTTGTTGGTTTTTCTTTCATGTACAAAATTTTGTCTTTTTTATATAGAAATATGTAAAAACTGCAACCATTTCTACAGATTTCGTCATTTTTATATAGAAATATGAAAATCGCCAAATTATTCGTCAGATTTTGATTTTTTACATAGACATGAAATCTTGTGATTTACACTTTTCAAAAAGATAATGAAAATCTTAATATATTGTCCTTTTTATATAGAAATATGAAAATGAGCTATTTTCTTCAGTTTTGACAGTTTTCCATATATAATTATGAATATTAGCAAGTTTTATTTCAGATTTTCTTTTTTATACAGAAATATGAAAATCTGTTACTTTTTCTTCAGATTTTGTCTGTATTAAATAGAATTATGAAAATAGGATTTTATCTTTAGCATTTTTTATTTTTATATAAAATGTGATAACTTTTCACGTTTTTCATCAGATTCTGCTGTGGTTTTTATATAGAAATTTTCAAATCATCATTTTCGACTTTTTCTTAGATATATGCAAATCAACTAGTTTCTCTTCAGATTTTTCTTTGTATATAGAAATATGAGTAAAAGTTATTTTCTTCAGATTTGACTTTTTATATAGAAATATGTGAAACTGCCACTTTTCCCTCAGTTTGTGTCTTTTAAAACAGTAATATGAAAATCAGCTATATTTTCTTCATGATTTCTATTTTTTTTTTATATACTTCTTATATAGAAATATAAAAATGGGCTATTTTCTTCATTTTTAACTATTATATGTAGACATATGAAAATCAACTAGTTTTTATTTAGATTTTGTCTTTTTTGTATGGAAATATTAAAATAAGCTATTTCCTTTCGTTTTGACTTTTTTATATAAAAATAAGTAAATCAGCGTCTTTTTATGATTTTTATATCGAAATATGTAAAACGGATAATTTTCTTGATTTTATCTTTTTATATAGAAATATGAAAATCAAGTAAGTCTTTTTCAGATTTTGTCTTTTTTATGTAGAAATCAAAATATTTTCTTCAGATTTTTACATTTTGTATAGAAAATGTATACATCAGTTACATTTACATTCATATTGTTCTTTTTTTTACATAGAAATATGTAAAACAACTACTTTTATACATTTTGTGTTTTATATAGAATTATGAAAATAGGGTTTTATTCTTTAGTTTTGGATTTTTTATATAAAAAGTGGTAAATCTGCACTTTTACATGAGATTTTGTATTTAGAAATTTAAAAATCAACTTTTTCAGATTAAGACTTTTTCATAAAGATATATGTATATATCAGCTACTTGTCTCTTCTATGTAGAAATATGCCAATTATTTTTTATTCAGATTTTCTTTTTTTATATAGAAATAAGAAAATCGGATATTTTTCTTTAGTTTTTTTCCGAAATATGGAAATTGTCATTCTTTTTCGTCAGATTTTGTCTTTGTAATATATAAACATATAAAACGGCAATTTTTCCTTCAGATTTTGGCTTTCTTATAAAATAAAAGTTAATATTGACTGTATTTTTTTACCTCGTGGGGGGTTGAGTAAATACAATTTACTGCCTGTAGTAGTTTGTAACACCCTATTTATGATCACTCAGTCGCGTCTCTATCTTCGTGTAGAGTGCGCTCAGGGGCAGCTTCGTCAAAGGACAGAATTGCAACTGAGGAAAATTATACTGAGAAGTGCCCGGCCCTGGGGAACAGTTGCCAGAAGCCGCGCCCTCTCATTGCACCAGAGAGAGGGGTCGGTATTCACACAAGGCCAGCGCAACCGACGGTTGCGGGGGCTCGGGGAAATTTTTGTTTCTAGCCCGGGTGTACGTGTTCGGACTCCTCACATTAAACCGACCTTGTGTCACAACGCGACTTCGGAGGGGGGGATGTCGAGTAAATACCAAATTGCTATAAAGTAGTCTGTAACACGTTTATTTATCATCTCTCAGCTGCGTCTCTCTCTTTGGGCAGAATGTGCTCAGCAGCGGCTACGTCGAAGGGCAGAGTCGCAACTGAGAAAAATTATACTGAGAGGTGTCGGCCCTGGGGAACAGCTGCCCGACGCCGCGCCCTTTAATTACACTAGAGAGAGGGATCGGTGCACCCATCGAGGCCAGCGAAACCAACGGTTGCGGGGGCTCGTGAAATTTTTGTTCCTAGCCCGGGTGTACGCGCTCGGGCTCCCCATATTAAACTGACCTTGTGTCACAACGCGACTTCGTAGGCGGGGTGGGGGCGTCTAGTAAATACAAATTACTCTAAAATAGAGTTTTTTTTTTTAATCTCTGTTTTTAATCTCAAAATTCGTGGGTAAATTGAGATCCAATTTCGCATTTATTCATATAGATTTCACCATGTAGGTTTTACTTAATTAGTTATTATGTTTCTCTAACTCTTCAAATGTTGAATGTATAACTAATTCTATTTTCCTATCTTTACACTATATTAATTTTATCTGTTCTGTCACCCATGAAATAAAAAATAATTGTTTGTATGGAAAATAAGTATCTTTGTACATCAAATCGTCTTTAAACTAAGTGACAGCTGAAGAATTATCGTTGAACTTTTAAAAGGTAAGCTTAAACATCAATTCAATACTTAAATGCAGCATTCAATTTTGAGTTCTTCTGTAGTTTATTGGTGGCTATCACATCTACTCCTCCCTATCTATTGTGATGATTGCCAAACTAAGAGTCCTCTAGAAGAGCTAGGATAAATGCCGCCCGATGGGGCGGCTTTAAAGCTAGTTTGTAATAAACCGTGCACTGCAATTTTGGATACGAAAGGAAAATAAGAGTTATCCCCCTTGAACCATGAAAGCAACGATAATGGCTAGTATAATATATTAATATATTTTTTAACCTCGCATAATCTGGCAACCCGGAATCTGAGCCCAACGAAAATCGTTCCCTTTGCCTAACTTTTCTCGGGGTTTTGAATGAGCTATGAATCATTGAAATCGGACTAATGTGAGCGGAGAAATTGCTTGGATACTCATGCGCACAAACACGACACATACACTGTACTTTATATATAAGATTTTTTTTTTCTAATCCATGTGTTAATTTTATTATTTCTTGTATTTTTTTATCATTCCTCCACCCCAAAAAAAGCCATTAAAGCCACTTAGTCACTAGGGATTATTGAGTGTTATGTAATATGGAAAAAGCACTATTAAGGAGAGAGGACAATAAAAGAACATGAATTAAGAAGACAGTACAGGACGATTGATATTTCGTATTGATATTACCTGGGGAACACCTGCATTAATGTAACAAGATCTAGAAGAGTGTCCAGTCAATTACAATTTTTATTTCGTGATTTGATAAGAAAAACTGAATCAGCTCAAAAAATACCTCCAAAAATACCATAACCTTTCAAATTGTGAAGAATACCATTATGCCAAACCTTCTCAATGCTTTCGAGATATCCAAAGCAACAACCCAAGCTCCACGATTCTTATCTAAAGCTTGATAAAGTCTTTCAGTAATAACTGTTAATACATCAGAAGTTGACCTAGAAAAGCGAAAGCCATGTTGCCTATGTGAAAGAAGACCCAGCAAGGTTAGATGCTTAACCAATTCAGAGTTAACTAGAGCCTCTATTAATTTATGAAAAAGCGGTAGAAGGCCAATCGGCTGATAGTTAGAAGGATCAAACGGTTCGCCTGAATTTTTAAGGACTGGAACTACAGAAGAGGATTTGCAGCAAGCAGAAATCAAGAAGCAACAAGGCATTTATTGTAGCGTTTAGAGAGAACAGGAGCCAGTTCAGAAGCACATTTCTTAAGGACAATTGGAGGGATACCATCAAGTTCCCATGGTTTGTGAGGAACCAGCTTAGATATGATAGCAGAAGCCATGGACGGTGGTATAGGCATATCATTCCTCAGTTATAAGTGGAAATGCAGGCATACACCAGATGAGTCAAGAATAGAATTTGAAGAGAATTTACGACTTTATTAACAGATGTTAACACCCCAAACTGAGTGACCAGAGAAGGGAGAGAAGACTTATTTAACACTCTTTTACAGAGCCAAGATTGGTTCAAGGAATATAACAATGAGTTTTGTGTGTTAAGATGGCCTCCAGGGTCACCGGATCTGAATTCGATTCTCAAAGGATAATTGAGCTGATTCTAAAGAAAAAAAGGACGTCCAAGCTGGTACAAGATGAGTATACATAATAACATTAATTACAAGTGAGTATATCTCTCTCACCTCTGTCTCTCTTTGTCTCTGTCTCTCCGTCTCTGTCTGTCTGTTTCTCTATCTATCTATCTATCTATCTCTCTCTCTCTCTCTCTCTCTCTCTCTCTCTATCTATATATATATATATATATATATATATATATATATATATATATATATATGTTAGTTAAATATTCAGAACAAATCCAAGTCAGGGTATATGAATTTGCAAAACGGACATATCACTAAAACTCATCATTGTATCATGAACTGCTGTTAAATGGAAACCAATGGGTTCATGTGTGATTTAGTAACTATTAAATTGCTGTTATCTCATTGGCTGACTTCATGCTTATTTAATAAAGTGTCCAGTGAATATATATATATATATATATATATATATATATATATAATCTTTTTTTTCGTAAAATTAAAAAAACTGTTTTACAGTAATTGAAATATTTTCTTTGAATTTAATTTAAATGAAAAAAACAAAAAGGTAGACATAAATATACTTTTGCGCATGAAATCAGTTTTTAATTACCAGATGATTAACAAACTTGTTTGCTAAAAGATACAGATCGAAAATATAATCAGCATATTATAAATATTTGCCCACTTTAATATTTCAATGCTTTGAATATAGTAAGAATCAACAAATCATTATAGCTGTATATTGGAAATGAAGTCAACAGTTTGTCAAACACAGATTAAAACACCCACGAGAAAATTTGTTTTCTAATTTCACTTCTTTGATCAACCATATAAGTAAACTACTTTCATCAACTGTTTTTCAGTAAAGAAGTTTCTTTACTTGTTTCTTTGTTGCTTTTTAATCTAATCTATAATGTTAGAAAGTGATTTGCCAATATAATGATTTCACTACGTTTAACTGACAAAAGCAACATTTTAAATTCTAAAAATCGAACGTATTACTATTTTTTGATAATTGTTATTTTTCTATATTATTAAAACGCTGTTATATAAAAACAACTTTGTATTTTTTTAAACTTTTTAAAAGATTAAAAATAAACTTTTTAATTAAAAACACATTAAATATATTAAATACTTTTTAAAAGATTTAAAATAAATATTTTGATTTTAAAAAACATTAAATATACCAAATATATTTTAAAAGATTAAAAGTAAACTTGTTAATTTAAATAACATTAAATATATTAAATACTTTTTAAAAGATTAAAATAAACTTTTAATTTAAAAAGTTAAATATATTAAATAATTTTTAAAAGATTAAACGAACTTTTTAATTTAAAAAATTAGATATATTAAATCTTTTTAAGACATTAAAAATAAACTTTATGACATAAAATAATTAAATATATTAAATACTTTTTAAAAAGATTAGAAATAAACCATTTTAATTTAAAAAAACAATAAATATATTAAATGCTTTTTAAATGATTAAAATGAACTTTTAATTTAGAAAAAATAGATATATTAAATATTTTTAAAAGATTAAACAAACTTTTTAATTTAAAAAAAATTAGATATATTAAATCTTTTTTAAAACATTAAAAATAAACTT
The DNA here is from genome assembly GCA_903632075.3 of Acanthosepion pharaonis. NCBI lineage: Eukaryota > Metazoa > Mollusca > Cephalopoda > Sepiida > Sepiidae > Acanthosepion > Acanthosepion pharaonis. The sequence goes on from CAHIKZ030005625.1 coordinate 1,964,387, forward strand.
TTTGACTTAAAAATAATTAAATGTATTAAATACCTTGTAAAAAATTAAAAACAAGCTTTTTAATTTAAAAAAAAAACATTAAATATATTAAATCCTTTTTAAAAGATTAAAAATGAACTTAAAAATGAACTTAAATGAACTTTAAAATGCTGTGGATATATTAAATCCTTTAACTTTTTAATTTAAGAAAAACATTAAATATATTAAATACTTTTTAAAAATCTTAACACCAATTACGGTAATTCTATATTAGCAGATGAAACTAAAATGTTGCTAAAAAGAAACCAATACTTTAGTTTATATTACTGTTTAAAATTTTCAACTTCGTACATTAAATTCATTCTGGGAAGGAAAAATTCTTTAAGAAATTTAATTTAATTCCAACTTTAGTTTGTGATATTAGACACAGATCTTTGTCCAAAGACCGTCTTCATTCGTGGCTAAATAAATGTTTTAACTTAAATTTGTTTAAAATATTTTTCTATCTAGATGGATGAGTTAGCACCAGAATAAGACAAGTTATGAACAGTGAAGAAAAAGGTACGCTGCAATAATCCATAAACGAAGGGTCGTAGTCGACTGTTGCTGGTGTCACATACAAATTTCAGGTTGCAATTAGGAACACGTAAAATAAATATGAATTGTGATCTAACGTGAGTCTCGTGATCCACCTGAAAATATCTATGGTGATAAATTAGAAGACGATACAATTTGTCTTTTTCCACTTTAAAACATCTTCTTTTAACATTAAGAAATATCTTGTAAAATGATTTGGAGGTATTTTTCTTCTTCGTTAAAAATATCCTTATTTTCGTCGAATATAATATTAAGCTTAGACTGACATAAAGCGCGATTATTGAGGCTTCAAGAGAGACTCGAACCCACTACACGAAAGTGGTAGATTAGATGGTTAATTATCACTCCTAGCGTAAGTGTACTCACTAGATGTGAGAACTTTAAAGCAACCACCCGCTAGTCTGCAAGGGGAGGAAAAAGAAATAAAGCAAATAAATAAATAAAGCTTTTCGAGTTCATAGGCCGGAAAGTAGGGAATTCTGATTATGAACCTATGTAGTCAGGTGGCATACTAGAGTGGCAATCAGGAAGAAAACGACCGCTAGGGGTTAAATAGTCATCGGCCGATGTAAGAATGAGTCATAGAAGCAGTTGGATAAAATGCCAGTCTCGGTTGAGATGTAGACAGTTGCAATCAAAATCGGCAGGCTGTGTGTGTGTGTGTGTGTGTGTGTGTGTGTGTGTGTGTGTGTGTGTGTGTGTGTGTGTGTGTGTGGCCTAGTGGTTAGAACGTTTGCTTTTTAACCATGAGACCCGGGTTTGAATCTCACTATGGTCGATGTTTCAGAAAGCTGTGCTAGCACGAAGTCACAAATCGTGACCGAGGGTATGACTGTACTGGCCTTGTTCAGATTGTTGATCCCGCTAGATAACACGCTCTTTCCCAGAAACTGTAACTAAGGTCTGCTCTGCATAGTTGCAGTATAAACCACAGGTGGGCTCTGTGGGTGTTGAACAAACACAAATGAGCCTGAGCAAGCGTCTGCAATAGGGACTGGCTAGTCTTCATATATATATATATATATATATATATATATATATATATATATATATATATATATATTCAGGTTACCGTTTCCGCATCAGATCGATATATTTAGAAGTCAGAAAATCCAACTTGTTACAAGAACTGCAAATGTTTTCATGTTGCCATTAGGACTTCTCGATGTCTGCACCGGTTGACATTAACTTTACTGTTTAAAAACTAGAATGTCTAATCAAATTATCAAAAGTAAGATTTATACTAATAAGAAAAAATTAATCAATATAAACCTAAGACACAAACAAATGCACAAATATTCCCAAAGTATTTTTCTCGGAAACGGATTAATTCTGTATGTTGTATTGGAGGCTATAAATATATATGTATATTTAAATCCCTGCAAATTTAGCTACTGATAACCTAATTTTAAAAAATGGTGCTTTTAATCGTCATAATTTGGCAGACACGAAACGTACTTTGCGGCATCTGATTGGTTGCTTAAATAGATGAAGATAAAAACTTAAGCATTTTATTTGCAAATATAGAGGATAAATTATTTAAAGTTTTATTATAAATGCAATTTCTTTCCTTGAAATATTCGTTTTGACATCTTGTTCAAAATTAGAAAAGCTTAAATTAGAATTATAAAAGAGCAAACTGATCCTTAAATGTACACTAGTGGCGTGTATGTTGCGTCGCAGTGCTGAATCTAATCTGACTTAAATATTACACAAAAATAGATACAAAGAGTTGAAATTGATGGCTGCATATCATAGGAGGCATGGCGGAGTAATGGATAACGGCTCGGATTAAAGAAGTTCGAATCAATTATGAATCCTCATCTTCTTCCCCCCAAAGCTATGGGTAAATAGCAGGACAGACTGGGTTCTATAGCAATGGGTGGAATTCAAAACCTGATCCTCCAGATTGGGGGTTGTGCAGTAGGCTAACAACAACCTAAAAAACTGGCTTGTTATAGAAAAAAATATCTTGCAGACCTTTGTTATCAAGAAAAAGGAATGATATATATATATATATATATATATATATATATATATATATATATATATATATATATATATATATATATATATATATATATATATATATATATATATATATATAGAACAGGAGGAGGCACGGTGGAGTAATGGATAGCGGATTGAGGAATCAGAGAACCGAGTTCGAATTCTAGTCGAATCCATTACTTTCATTTATGTACTAATACCCATGAGAAAAGTATGAATCCTCTTCTTCTCTTCTCAAGAGAAATAGCAGGACAGACCGGGCTCTATAGCCTTGGGTGGCAACTGGCCTAGGAGAAGGACAACTCTGATCCTTCAGTTTGGGGGTAGGCTTATGTATAGAAACTGCAACGATATTATTATATAAAATATATATATATATATCTATATATATATATATAAAATATATATATATATATATATATATATATATATATATATATATTTTTAAATACAGAATATTTTCTGTATAAAATCTACAAATGATTGGATTTTGTTCAACTTCCTGTTTCTATTTTTTTCTCAAACAGTTAGTAACATTGGAGTAACGAGCAAAGCGAATAATTATAAATATATAAAAAATAATTTTTATTTAATCATTAAATTATTTTTTAATATTTTTTTTTAATTTGAGCTAACATTTTTCATAACTCTAAAGTGTACAACATATTTTAATTTAAAAAAGCATCTGCCAACTTTTCAATATTTAGTTTTATTGCAGTTTTCATTTTCCAGTTCAATGCATATTTTCTACACCTGAGGTTTAAGTTTCGAATAAAATTTCAACTGATTTAATTTCTCTGGAGACTTATCTTCATAGAAAAGAAAATATTTTTAGAAATCAAATGATATTTTATAACGATTACATGAAATTAAATAAACAGAGATCGATTGACTTAAAACAATTATACAAATTGTTTTTGCGAAATATCCTTTTCACAAATAAATTCATTCGTAAATGAGCAAATAGTAAATTTTTTAAGGAAACCCAATAATTGAATGAGTATATCAAGAGTCAACACACACTCATGCTAAACTGTTCTTGTCGATTGCTGTATAATAACCGATATATGACAAGGTGAGTGGTGACCCACTCTTGCGCGACGAATAGATCCTCAAGATGGCTTGATAACGGTCGATGAACAGTTAAATGTAGAAAGGTTTAGTTTTATGGTGTAGAACCAAGAGAGGAACTCATTGCATATAATGATTATTGAAATTAAGTGGAAATAAAAGAAGTAATTAAAAAAATTAGTTACGATAAATTAGATGTATTTTCAGATGTGTTTTTAAGGAATGGAACATATTAACTTGGAGATAGATTACGGATGGATACGACCCTGTAGTCACTTCTTTGTCCAAAGTAAAACTTATCTCTAAGAAGCGTTGAAATTAAATCGTTTACATTAAAACCTATCTACCTGATTGGTGTGGTTTCATAGACCAAACAGTTTAGAAGAAAGGACTTACTGAAAAACTACGTTAAGTTGACCAACAGGCGACCATGTTGTGTGCTTACATAAAGACCTATTTCCTTTTAGTTGCATAAGAATATTTTTCTGGAATCAGGTTATCAACACTCGGTCAAGTGGCGGGCTGGCTATGTGCTTTCTGGAACAAAGCGTTAATTAATGCTCAGATCGTACCGCTATATTACTGGTGACAAGCTCATAAAATACAAATAGTTAGTTCCTCAGATGTCGGCAGAGAAGAGACATGTGTGAAATGCGGGTAGAACAAACACGAGAAGAGCAGATTGCAGTAGCAGCTGTGAATCAGCAATCTACCAAATTACTACCCCAAGCTTTGAAGAGAGGGATAACGAGCAAACAGACACGTAGGCTGTAAACGAACAACACGGAATTCAAACTACGATGTACCAGTCAAGCCTTAGAATTAAGGAAAAGATTTCACTAGTTTGAAACACCTAAAATAAAACAGGTTATTTTTTTTATCTTTTTAAGGCATTCCGATCTTCTAGCTTATTATTCGATCAATCCGGAATAGGTTATTTTTATCTTTATAAGGCATTCCGATCTTCTTGCTTATTATTCGATCAATCCGGAATAGGTTATTTTTTTATCTTTTTTAGACATTCCGATCTTCTTGCTTATTATTCGATCAATCCGGAATAGGTTAATTTTATCTTTTTAAGGCATTCCGATCTTCTAGCTTATTATTCGATCAATCCGGAATAGGTTATTTTTTTATCTTTTTAAGGCATTCTGATCTTCTTGCTTATTATTCGATTAATCCGGAATAGGTTATTTTTATCTTTATAAGGCATTCCGATCTTCTTGCTTATTATTCGATCAATCCCAGGATTCTGTCAAATTTATTTTTGTGTGGCACGTAGTTAGCTCGAACTTGCGACGTTTCAACCATGATTTTGTGACTTCTTCATATCTTATCTAAACACAATTTGTGTGGATGATTTTCCTGTTCAGGACATCACCGAACCAAGGACCAGGATAGCTGGCCGACGTTCCTGGCTACATCTGGGGCCGTAACGAAGGATTCTTGACCCTGAGGTTAAGCCAGAAACGCACAGCGTGTCCTGCTGCATGCAGAGGACGGAATAATGAGCCGACCTCACCACTATAATGTTACAGATATTGTTCATACGAAAGTGAACATTGGATGTTCCGATGGAATGTCACTCACCTTCATCCCCACCCTTTTTTTACACATTCTCTTCATCTTAATATTTGCCCAGTGCCATACCATGATACAACAACGAGCTATGTAAGGCTTTCTGAGGAAAGAGCTAGTAAAAGAGTTCCTAACAAGGAACAGAAAAAAATAATTTCCTCTCCTATTATGATCGCTTATTATACTAAATAGTGGATTAATATTCCTACTGTATTTACTCTCTTTGGTGACTGTGCATAGCTCACTTAACACGCTCCTAATTTCCTGTATACACACACGCGCGCACACAAACACAGGCACACACATAGATAGATAGATAGATAGATAGATAGATAGATAGATAGATAGATAGATATCACCATCACATCGGAATGCAGATTTGAGCACAGTTACAATAGGTTTGTCTTTGTAGTTTAGCCGTGAGGAGGAGATCGAAAGTACTTGGGTAGGAAAAAGCTACGGCGCGTTTCTTGATGAATTTCATCTTAACATCAAGAAACTGATTAGACAACTAGAAAGGATCAGTATAAAAATAATTAGATGTAATATGTCTATATTATTCAGTGAAACATGTTTGGATGAAGATCTGCTGCCTATATACATACATACATACACACACACACACATATATATATATATATATATATATATATATATATATATATATATATATATATACGTATATTCACTATATATAATGTTGTATGTAATAAGAAATATATATATATAAAATAAATATATTAGTTTTTGTGTATATAAGTAATTAATAATCAATACATTAATTATATAAAAAATGATGATAGATAGATAGATAGATAGATAGATAGATAGATAGATGCATGCAACCTGACCGGGATGCATTTCGGCAAAATCTTTTTATCTTCTAATATATGTATTCATCGTAAAGTTAATTACTATGAACAATAAAAAAAATTACACGTGTTTAAGGCATTGTATGTAAATTTAACTAACCTAAATATACTTATTTGTCTATTAATATGAGGTACAGTTCGGTTAAAGGGAAAACCTTCAGCACAAATAGAAGGTAAACTTGCAATGAGGATTCATATCACGTCATGTCTACACAAAGTGTGCATTTTGCATGCATGGGGATTTCAAAATTTCTATGCACAACCTGTTGCAGGAGGATAAATTCTGATGAAATTTATTGATTTTTCATTTTTGACTCTGGGGAAATTTGGATGAACGAATAATGTGTTTTTCACTATTTGAAATGATAATTTTTTTTTAATTTTCTGACACAAACTATTACGTTGTCTTTACTTGTCAATTTAATATTCCCGCCCTTTCCAATACTGTCGACAGGTCATGAATGCCACAATACTATACTAGTTTACATTGACTCTCCTTCTCTCTCTCCCTCCTTCGCTCTCTCTTTCTCTCAATCTCTCTCTCCCTCCTTCGCTCTCTCTTTCTCTCAATTTCTCTCTCTCTGACTCTCTCTCTCTCAATCTCAATCTCTCTCTGACTCTCTTTCTCTCTCCATAAATAAATACATACATTGATGCATATGTGGTTCTGTGAAAAAATATACACAACTATTCGGTGTACGTTTTTTTATTTACAGTATATTTGACTCAAAGGTTTTTAATTATAAAAAACATTTTATAAAATTTTAAAAACTTTCATGATGAATATCTATCTATCTATCTATCTATCTATATATCTATATATATATATATATATATATATATATATAATAATAGCTTAAGCACTAATATTCCACGGTCATAATTTATTCCATTGTAATCGTAGGTCTGATGAATTGGATCGTATTTACGATTCCAATGGAATAAATTATGACCATGGAATATTAGTGTTTAAGCCTTTTTATTATATCCTTACTCTGTCCTGGACATTGAGTTCTGTCTGGATTCTATCCTCTTGGAATTTTTTATACAAATATATATGTATATGTATGTATGTATGTATGTATATATATATATATATATATTTATATATTTTGCACATGTATGTATAATTACCATTAATCTATCTATCTATCTATCTATCTATCTATCTATCTATATATATATATATATATATATATATATATTGTATATAAAAAAATATTTATTTTCGTTAAGTCTTAAAATTTCATTTTTAAAATATTTCTCAGAAGCCTACCTTTTTATGAGTGTTATAAGGTTTTATCACGTCTGTTGTTTTACAGCAATAATATTTCAGTTATTAATTGTGTATAAATAACCACAAAATAAACAGATAAAGAAATATAAGATAGATTTTGTTCTTGTTTTCAATCCCCCCCACCTCCATTTTCCTATTATTTCTCTTCTTTTTGTTTAGCTTTGGTAATGAGCATTTCTCTAGCACACTTGTAAACAACGACAAAGATAACCTCTTTCCAAGGGGTGCTGAAGAATTCTCAGCCCGATTAAAATTCTCTTCCCCACGAGCTCAGATGTCTGGTCATTTGTTCAGATTTTAGCTCTCCAAACTTGGTTTCATCTCTCTTGCGTTCTATATGAATGGAAGGAAGCAAATTAGTTTAACAGAGAATTTGTGCAATTCGCGCGAACTCTTGTTTTCTATATGAGATCAAGCAACAGAAATTGGAAAAATTATTATTATTTTTTTTTAAATTTCCAATCGAACAGCTCAAAAGAAAATATTTCACCAACAATTTTTACATATTTTCTTTCCTTTAAGTATTTTTCAACTTATTATCTTTTCAGTTTATATTTACTCTTATTGTAATAACACAAAACGAGTAAAATAAAATTGTAAAAAAAACACTTAAAATGATTGCTTCTAGTTGCGACCATTTTTATACAAATTTAATTAACAAACTACTTTTACTGATAGATAAGAAATCCTGAAAAAGGTTTTTCTTTTCGTAAATATATCTATATTTGAACCTATTTATAGTGGAATTGTGGAAAGAGGACATTTAGTCAGTCGTGGTTTGTTGACGCTGACTAGCAATTATTTGCATGCTATTTTAAAAATAGCCAGCATAAATTTACTTAACGCCAGGTTTTTTTAAAAATTAGAACCAATAAACTTAACGTATATCAGTAAAATAAATCGACGAAACTTACAGAGAATGCGAGCATCAAATCCTGGTTGAGACCTAAGAAGGCATTTCTGATTGCAAAGTCACAAACTCTTAATTGGCATCAAGTTTCTGATTCAACGGCAGACATTTCAGATTATGACACATTTCTCTACTTCATTGGTACATTAATGTAATACTTCACAATAAATATCGGACTATATATATAGAGAGAGAGAGAAAGAGAGAGAGAAAGAGAGAGAAAGGAAGAGAAGAAAAAGAGACAGAAAGAGAAAGAAAGAGAGATAGAGAGAATGAGGAAGAAAGAGATAAAAAGAAAGAAAGAGAGAGAGAGAGAGAGAGCCCGCATCCTACGCGATCAAATGCTTTCCCAACTTCCCGCTTCTTCTTTCTGTTGGTTTCTTCAAGAAAGATTCGAAATGGTTCTAGGTCAGCTATGATCGGACGAGTGCCACGTAGACTTCGTTCTATCGAAGAATAGTGCTCCTTGATCATATCATTCAAAATTTAATAGTACTCCTTGATGATGTCATTCAAAATTTATTAGTTCTCCTTGATCGTATCATTCAGAATTTAGGAGTACTCCTTGATGATGTCATTCAAAATTTAATATTACTCTTTGATCCTATCATTCAGAATTTAGTAGTACTCCTTGATGATGTCATTCAAAATTTAATATTACTCTTTGATCATATCATTCAGAATTTAGTAGTACTCCTTGATGATGTCATTCAAAATTTATAATTACTCTTTGTTCATATCATTCAAAATTTAGGAGTACTCCTTGATGATGTCATTCAAAATTTATAATTACTCTTTGATCATATCATTCAAAATTTAGTAATACTCCTTGATGATGTCATTCAAAATTTAGTAGTACTTCTTGATCATATCATTCAAAATTTAGGAGTACTCCTTGATGATGTCATTCAAAATTTAGTATTACTCTTTGATCATATTATTCAAAATTTATTAGTACTCATTGATCATGTCATTCAAAATTTAGTAGTACTCGTTGATGATGCCATTCAAAATTTAGTAGTACTCCTTTACCATATCATTCAAAATTTAGACATGGTGAAAAATTGCTATGTATTTCTCCAGTATCCACTGTGATGGATGGACATTTTTTCTTTAGCTTCTTCCACTTCCGTCGATGATTCCAGAAGTTTCCCAGGTCGTCAGTAAGGATTTTCCGGTACTCACCGATGTTTTAATATTTTCTTCCATCATTTCAGAGAAGTCTTTCCCATCATTATTCCTAGCAAATTTCAATTGATTTTGGAGAAACCTTTGATGTCGTTGACTCTCTCACTCCGTAAAACCTTCAGCAGACATTGAGTGTCTCGGGCTTTTCTCGAAGAATTTCTTCACTTTAGATATAAAGCAGTGTTAGAACCGTTTGTGAAATAAAATGGTTTCAGCTTTCTTGTATTGCCAGAACATTTTGCTTTTGTCCTTTGAGGGCACAGAGGCTGTTGGCTCTGTACAATAAGTTTGTCTTGATCGTATGGCCTACTGCTTTGCTAAATATCACCCGATGATCCTTCCAATACTTAATTCCAGAGGTTCTTGACGCTAGATTTTTTTTCTTGGGTATCTTTTGTGGTGTTTTATTAAATTCAATGTTGCTTCCATATAAGCCGGCCCCGATTCTCCTATGATCTTGAGGCTGAGATATTTCATAAACCTATGAAGTTTGCTTTAAACTCTTTATCTCTTTTCAAACCTCTCAATGTAACATTCATATAGGCCAAGCGTCTTTTCTTGCACAACATGTTACTTACAAATTCTGAGAATTTGAACAGATTCCGCTATTTTTATATATCTTCATCGTTCCTCATTTTACTTATCTCTCTCTCTCGATATATATATATATATATATATATATATATATATATATATATATAAAGCAATATAGTCTTAACATGTGCTATATTTATGGGATAAAGTGCTCAATATCAGAGACAGAGCGTGTGTAAATGTAAAAGTGAACATAGAAGTCATAAGCCTGACGATTATGTCTAGCATGAAACAGACTGTCGCCTGTAAGTGTTGACTTCTATGTTCACTTTTATATATATATATATTTTATATATATATATATATATATATATATTGAGACATTTTTATGTTTATGCATTCTTTTTATAGATATAAATATTTAAGTAAATGCTCTGTTTATTATGAACAGTATTAAACAGTATTTACTGGCCTGAATGTATAAACATAAAATGTCTTAAAATAATTGTCGGACTTTGTGTCCATTTTTTAACAAATATATATATATATATATATATATATATATATATATATATATATATATATATATATATATATTTGTTATGTTCTGACAATCCTCGTCGGAACTGTTATATTCCTTGCTAAGTAACACCAGGTGGATACTAGAAGAAAGGTTTATTATACGCAACAAGTACAATATGAAATACGGTACAGTTATACACACAGGTCAAATCTAGTAGTGAGTGCCACTAATTGCAAGGTCAGACATGCTTGCGTCTTTTTACCCACTCTCTCCTCTGTCAACCGTAGACAGTTGACTTTATAGGTACTTACTTACTATATAGGGGGTGTCGGGTTATTCCATTACATCAATTTTAATACTTTATTGTTTCTTTCGCCCTACATAACATTTTTTACATCTTTTTACATTGCGTGACAATCTTCAACTTTATATCTCTATCCTTCATTTCATGTATTTATTCATTTCTTTTCTCATTACCCAATTTCTCTTGCCCTCTCTCCCAAATCTCAAAATATATATATATATATATATATATATATATATATATATATATATATATATATATATATATATATATATTTCTGATCATGAGTCGTTCTAATGTCCAAATGTTTCCTATAATTTCTGGCGAAAATAAAGATAAAATTGTCCAACATTTTATTAAGTTGGTCCTAAGCTTTCGGCTCACAAAGGGGTTATACAGTCATTGAATCAAAGGTATCCACCGTCAAAGCTGATATTTTGTTATTTTGACATAGAAAATGTATATGCGACGATAGCGGTCGCGAAATAGCAGACGCAGTTCGTAAGTTCAAGATGCGGTGCTATGACGTCATACCCCACGATAGGCCTAAGTATTGCAGCAGAGCCAATGTCTAGATGCAATGTAATGTGTTGTGACTAGTTTGAAATGTTGAACAATTTTTGTCTTTATTTTCATCTGAAATTAAAGCATTGGAACATTAGAACGGCTCATGATCAGACATAATAGACATTCACGGTCTGCTATATTTAATAACTAGCAGTAGAGCCCGGCGTTGCCCGGGGATGTAACAGTAAGAGATAGATCACGTATCGACCATCATAAAGACTGAAAAATAAAATTGACAAAGATTATTGTTTAAGGTGGACGGACACGCATGTCTTAATTAGTTTTATTTTTATTTGTTTTTTTTTTACGAATTTTCAAACCCAAACTCAAACAAAAACTTTTTTTTCAATTGTTATGAGTCTACAGATTGAATAGAATTTTATTGTAAACAATTGTCTTGTAAATGGAATTTTTAAAGCATTCTGAATGTAAAAATAAAGAAAAAAGTGTGCAAGACAATAAGAAACACTACCTGCCAAAAAAAGTGAAGTTTTGTTGAAATCGGTTGAAAAATGTAGGAAATCCGATCCCATATATTAACAAACACACACACACACACACACACACGCACAAACAAACAAGTATAACTCGATATGAGTTGACCCCCTTTCATTCTCGTGATGCCTCTTAATCGTGTTTTCAAATTGATTTCGTGCAAAAACAATTGTGTTTTTCCAATTTTTGGCACTGTTAGAACCACCGCAAGGTAATTTTACGTAGTCCTGTGAAGTTTTGTTGAAATCGGTTGAAAAATGTAGGAAATCCTATCCAATATATAAACGTACAGACACACATGCACACACACAATCTGCGTTTTATAATAAGTAAGATATATGTTTATATATATATATATATGTGTGTGTGTGTGTGTGTGTGTGTGTATGTGTATATATATAAATTAAGATACCTCCCTTAGACAGCATAATATCGTTAATAGTTAATTTTTAAATTGACTGTAAGGAGCCGCGTTCCTACATTTTCAAAATTATAACAACGTGCGTTTCATATGCATTTACAAAAAAATTCACAACTATCAATTACATTCATTTTTTTTTTTTTTTTGTCTTAACAATTAACCCCTGAAGCTGATCTTGGACGAGATTGAAAGTACTTGGGAAAATAAAAGAAATGAAAAAAAAAAAAAACTACGACGCTTTCCTTAATGAATTTAATAACGACGTTAAGAAATTGATCCGTGAATTTGAGAGGATTAAAATAAAAATAAATAGACATGATATGTCCAAATAAATAAATATAAATAATATGTCCAATCAAGCGTGAATAAAGATATGCTGCCTAAATATACATGCATATCTCTCTCTCTCTCTCTCTCTCTCACTCACTCACTCACTTTTCATATATATATATATATATATATATATATATATATATTTTATAAATTAATCAAATTTTCGTTTGAGGATGAAATGGAACTAATGTCTTTAATTTAATCACAAAATTAAATTCGGGGCTTTTAGCTTCCATTTTTGAAACATGGTTAGAACTGTGTAGCGAAAAAAACATATTTTACATCAATTAATTTATAATATTAATGCTCTGTAAATTTACATTGAGCACTATTTTGTAAAATAAAAATATCTATAAGAACACCGGATTATATATCTTACTGTTCTTTTCTTTTATATATATATATATATATATATATATATATATATATATAGTCTTTTTTTTTCTTCTAGTTTCTTTTTTTTACTGCTCCTTACTATTCTTTTTTTCGTTCTTGCTCTTCATTTCGTTTTTTTTTTTTTTTTTTTCTTTCAATGTTTTATTTTTGTTTTTATTCATTTTTCTCTGTCGTTTTTGTAGCTAGGAGCCATTCTATGTATGAATCTTTCATCTGCTGCTTAGTTACATGAAATAAGGCAATATGGCAACACATGGTTATTATATTCATTTTTTTTTCATGATTTATATAATCATTATTTATTTATATAACCATTATTATCGTCCTTTACGTGAGTAACAATCAACTCTATTAAAAGTTATAGTAAATGTATTGATTACTGTTCTGGGAAATTTTTGTTGTTATAGTCAATATTATCGTCAGTTTTTTTTTTGTTTTTTTTTTGTTTTGTTTTTTGCAATCACGGTAGCCATGATTTACGTTACTTTTAATGACAAAACTATTTGTAATACTATGCTAATTTGTTATCGAAGATAGCAATGCAGATATTGTGAACAGTTTTTTTTATTATTATTATTGGCTTCATCGATAAAAGTAGTATAAGTAGTTATGATTGTAATAGTCAAGGAAATAGATATTTTTATATTGATCTACATGACAGTTTAATCTAATTCAGGTGAAACAAAAAGAAAGCTTTTTTCATTATCATTATTATATTGATATTATCATTAACCATAATAATAGTCATTAAAATCTATTTTATTAGTGTCAGTACTCAAATTATTATCCATCCTCTTTTTATTGTAAAGGACGTAGCAGTTGTAGTATCAGTATTTTTATCTGTTTTCTCTTTCTATTCTAATTACCATTTACATTATCATCATCATTATTGTCACTTCATCTAAGTATCATGATCAGCATCATTATTATTGGTCGTATTCAGGTGCTGTAGTCTCCACCCCGCTGTTGAGGAAAAATGTCCTCTGCCAGTTGTAGGAAGCGCAGAAGGCAGTTGGCAGTTTTTAGCTTGGCTCGCTCACGATCCACCGGAGACAAACCCCCATCCCACTAGTCACACAATGGCTACACTGCCCGCGCTCACGCTAGGTGGCGCAGCGGAGGGGTGCCTCACCGTCGTCACGACTTCGTGCTTACTCGCCATTCGCGCGCCGAATCGCTTTAAACTTGGAACAGTTGGCGTCTGCAATTGTTTTCTACACAAGTCAATTTTTGGATAGCGGGTTGTTGAGAGTGAGAGCGGGGAAAAAAAAACGAAAGACAGGAAAAGTGAGAAAAGCACAATGCGAGAAGTGGCGATGATAGTGATGCTGATTAAAGAAAGAAAGAAAGAAAGAAAGAAAGAAAGAAAGAAAAAAAGAATATGAGAAAAAGTGGCAATAAAATAATGTTCAAAAGAAGGTGACTCTCATTAAAGACAAGTAGCTCTGAAGGAAAGAAAAAGAAAATATACAAAGAGAAATAGTGAGCCTTTCGGAACAATGACTTTCATTCGACTTTTTTATACCATGGCACTGTTATTTTTGCTAGTGACTGCTTTCTTTTTTTTTTCTTTTCAACTTTATCTTCTCTGTATACATATATATATATATATATATATATATATATATATATATATATATATATATACGTAATTTTATGAAATGGTCGGATTTTCCATTTGGAATTGGGTATACTTTTCTTTTTCACGTTATATATTCTCTTTTTCTTTTTCTTTCCTTCACTCCTGAACTACTGTTGCCCTTTGAACACACGACCGCACAATAGGAGTATTTTCGATATCATACCAACTTCTATTTTTGCACCCCCCGCATCTCTCTCCTCCCTCCCCCCTTCCCTATCTCTCCCTCTCTTTCTCTCCTTCCTTCTCTCTCTCTCTTTACCCCCTTTCATCAATAACTACTATTCCTATGCACCCATACAGCCTTTTAGCTGTCTGCTTGACGAACACGTCGCACATGCTGCTCAAACCCATTTTTTCTCTTAAATTCTGTGTCTGTCAGATTTGCGAATATTTTCTATTTGACATAGAACTGTAGCAACATGAATTTCGACTTCCACTGCTGCTAATATATGTTCTGCGTTAACAATTTTACATGACTAATTTTTTAGTTTTACGCTGATTTACTTTGAAATCGTTTTAGTAGCTTGTTTGTTAATAAAAGCGTTGATCAGTTAATGTGGAGATAATTACTTTCATTAAGACTATATAAATCGTTTTTCCTTCCGTTTACCACTACCATCTATGTATATGCCATATT
The DNA here is from genome assembly GCA_903632075.3 of Acanthosepion pharaonis. Taxonomy (NCBI): domain Eukaryota; kingdom Metazoa; phylum Mollusca; class Cephalopoda; order Sepiida; family Sepiidae; genus Acanthosepion; species Acanthosepion pharaonis. The sequence continues at coordinate 1,979,741 of CAHIKZ030005625.1, forward strand.
TCTGTTCTAAATACATTTCTTTGCTAGAAATACTTGTTGAGCTTCAATTCTATCGAAGAGGATTTGATTATTTTGTTCTCTGTGTACAAGTCAGCATCATTATTATAATCTAATCACATAAATTTAAATGTCTAACTAAAAACTGTGTCAAATTGTCTTTCACTCCGTTAATCAGTTGAGTGCTATTAGAATTTATGATGTTGGTTTGAGAACATTCATTTCTCATTATTTTAACGATTTCTTCGATGATTATTACGTGTAACAGAATATAAGATGGACTTTTCTTGTCTCATCGGAGTTGGCTATTAAACAAAGGCGTGCAAAAAGCGCTGAAAAATTAAACACTTAAAGCATTTCTATGTGAAACAAAACAAATCTTCCAGTTAAATCAAAATTGCTATTTTAATTTGTATTTCAATTGACAACTGTTTGCTTAATTTTGTAAACCACTCTTTATTTATTTGGCTCATTTATATTACAAATAGTTGCAGAAAGTGAGTCACATTGTCGTAAGAACAATTCAACTTGATCAAGATGGATGGCTAACATGTAAGATACTTTGTTGTGCCACCATGCTGATGGTTGCATTATGTTTCATAAGAAATTATGCCTATTGCAACTGGCAACTTGAACACTATCGCCTATAAAACCTCTGTGACATATCGTTATAAAGAGTTCATTTTGGGGCTGATATAATTATCGAGCTTAACTATGTTGAAGATGACGTTAAAAGCTGAACAAATAGAATTCCTTTAATAGAAGCATTCATCAAACTCTGGTTGGTTAAATTCGAAGTCGTTGAGTGAAGGTGTCATGGCATCTCAGACGGCAACGGATGTTATTTGCGTGTGCTCATTATGTACTGGTGTCAGAAATATGGAATAATATTTAATCTGATTGAACTTTTCCCTATTTCTTACCATTTTATATCACTAGCAAGACTTTTTTTTAAGATGGATTAAAAATAGAGAGAAAGATTGATGCATCTTAAAGTCAACAACACATTGTAAACACTAATTTGTATAGTGTGTAAAAATGTCTAATAATCCCAAAATGGCCAGAATAGAAGATAAACTCCAACAGGTTTGATATATATTTTATAAACAACCAATACATATAAAACTATTGACAGTTTGCGCTGAATGCATGACCGAGATAAAGACTGTTCTATGAGTTCTTTAAACTAACATTGTAATCACCGAACACATGTCGACGTGAAAAATGAAAAAAACGGTTCAACATGAGTTGAAAAATACCTTGTAGCATTATCATTAATGGCGGTTTTTGTTTTTTTTTTTACTTAGAAAAAAAATAAACAATTGAGAAGGAGTGATGTTAGATTTTTTTTTTTTTTGCTTGTAACGTTTAACGTAAAAGTACAACTTTATAAAATGCGGTAAGTTGGATGACGTAACGGTTAACGCCACAGAAAATGAAAATGGCGATTCGAATTCGAGCTACTGGGACAGTATGTCAATCAGAGTTTAGAATTTGAAAGGTCAGGAATCTAGCCCATTAAACAGAATAAACTAGGCTCTCTATCCTTGGTTAGCTATCTCAACAAAGGACAATTCAATTCAGAATTCAAAACTATGCAGAGGGAAAAAAACACTACTATCTTTCCCAAGAACAATTTTAACAATGTATTGTTTAGAGATATTAAGGAAAAGAAAGCTGTGGATAATCATGATCGCTTAAGTCCTGAAGAACTTAATGAAGAGGATATATATAATATAAATGAGAGATGTCTGTGTTCTGTGTGTATCTGGACATTTCTTAGAAACTATCAAATTTGATTCGTAAAACCATATAAATATATTGTGAATTAGTATCATACAAAGAAGTGGTTTATGCCATTTATTTAGAGCTATACACAAAAAAAAAAAAAAAAAACGATAATAGTGACGAATCTAACGACCGCCCGGGCATTAATAGCTTACGTGTTTTTCTTCTGGTAAACGAGTCAAGCGCGAAAGCAAACAAGACAAAAGTAAACAAAACAGAAAAGAAGCCATGTTTAATCGGAGGTGAGGCGAAATGTATCGAAAAAGTAACGCAAGTAACTGAAAGAATCCCTAATTGGAGATTGTTTAAGCTGACAATATTTGCGAAATCCAACACGACTGACTTGCATCGGTAAGCCAATGCAAGCTGCAGTATTTTTTTTTGGGGGGTAATTTATCGATATAGGACGTAATTTATCGCCAAAATTACAAGTTTCCTCACAATTTCCTAAGTGTAGTGACGTACTGGTTGATGGTTTCAATGTCACATTTCTCCCTTGAATAGAAGAGAAAACGCTCATGTATTACATTGGGCACAGGATGAATTTGACATTCCATTAACTGACATAATATGATTGTTCATTTGATCTGTTATTAGCAAGACCTCTTAAAACACTGTAATTTTTAGCACCAACCACCGACAATAAAATGGCTCATTTCTTATATTCTTTGGTAACATCATTAGCAGTGAAGTAAAAATTTAATCTTTCTACATAGTTCTTCCATTCTTCTTCTTTACTTTACCAATCCTTGGCGTCCTGGGTAAGACGTTAAACTACGTCCAGCAGCAAGGCCTCTGATCAGGAGGTTTTAAGGAATGTGGAACCACATCTTAATTTCTGGTGTTCCCAGGTTCCCCTTGACCCGGGGTGGTAGCACCTGTTAGGGTCCCAGCTATGGGCAAATAGTTAGCTACTACCAGCAATACTTTTTTGAAAAAATACCAGCAATACAATTTTGAAAGAAATATATTATCAGAAGCAGATTTTTGACAAAACAAAATATTACCAGCAATAAAATTTTTTGTCGGCATTAAATAACCAATTGAGGTTGATATGCCGTAAAACAAAATAAACCAAACCAAACCATTACCACTCCTTGATAATTCCAAACAACGCCATATTATCAACAGACTTCGTAACCCTTTTAGTCCTCAAAAATTATTCGTTTGAATTTGCTGCCTTTTGCAACTATGAGAATAAAAATATGTACGTCACTTTTCTGTGTTAATCTGCTATCCTCGTCGCCAGTTTTGTGTATTCTGGTTTCTGCTGCATGATAAGCAGTTGTCAGCTGCTTTCCCTAGAGCAGCACGGTCATCTGTAGTGACTACTTGCTAGGATTATTTATTGTGCAAAATACACAATTACGGTACAAGGCCAAAAAGGGAGGGTGAGGCTGGTCGTCACTATCTTATACCTAGCTAATCCCATTCACGACCCATTCACTCGTTACAATTTGCCCATTCACCACAAAAACTCGTCCGTCACCAATCAATCCTCCATACACCATAATACCGCATCCTCATAAGGAGGTCCTACAAAACGCGCAGCATTCCATAAAAATTTAATGATAATAAATAATTATATATAAAAATTTATGATTAAAAATGAAAAGGGAGGGAATGAACCCCAAAACAAACTAAATATAAACACAAAATCGTCTAAACATAAGTGATGTTAGTAGGGCCGTCTAACCCTCAAAAGACTCAGAGGCCGCTGTATTCTGCCCATGGGACAAAAAAGTGACTGCTTGCTAGGACTCCTGATTAGTTCAAGTGCCGACCTTTTATAACCAACCAGGCGTGAACCACCACCACCCCTGACCTAATAAGACTATCCAAAATAATTAGGCTTTTCCTAAATATATAAATACATAAATACCAATAAATCAAACATTATAATAAATATTTTAATTCACATTTGAACAATTTTATGCCCCCAACTAAATATATTTTGAACGCAATATTATGCCCCCAACTAAATATATTTTGAACTCAATTTTATGCCCCCCAACTAGATATATTTTGAACGCAATTTTATGCCCCGCCACCCGCCCACTAAATATATTTTGAACGTCTGGTTAGGAAAAAAGGACCACATCAGTACTAGAAAGAGCAATAACAATTGAACTTGAGAAGCCTATTTTCTGGGAAAACTATCTTAAAAGAAAATTTTTATAAATTTCAACCGATAGTAACGATTTTCGGTCAATGAATACTGTATGTTTCCGGCTAATCTCAGCATCACCATTACCATATATGGTATACTTCGATAAAATGGCTTTACTAACTGCCCTATTGAAACCAAAAATATTGACTGAGATCAGAAACTAGACTTTATCTAAAACTGGACATTGGAAATCCATAATCAGTTCAGAGACTCGGAAATCACGCATGGCTGATCATATATCGGAAAAAGAGGAAGTTATCATTCCTATGGAATTTGGAATAATAGAGAACGACATTGAAAAATCAGTTTGTTAAAAGTAGTAGTATACATACTAGGCTCTAATTGCCTCCGCAGTAGGCCTATCATATAAATAAACACCATATAGGAGTCTTTGATTAAGAAAAACCGGATGCATAGCTAAAAATTTCCGCTATCGAACTGTCCGACATAACAGTCTATATAAACATTGGTTAAGTTTATGAAGGTCAGACAAGGAAATTAATTTAAATTTCTTTCAAAAGGACGAATTAACTACAAGAAATAATTGATAGAAACTATAGATTAAATATTTTGGCTCCCAGTTTATCAAATATGGGAAGTACCTGAAGAAGTCTGATGAATGCAACGACTGAAACGTTGTGACTATAACAATCAGGAATAATACGATATTTGTATATGTCATTGTGCAATAATGTATTTAGCAATTACGTTAATAATGGAAGAAATGTTTAATTCAGTTTATATTTGTGTGATTAATGAAGTTTTCAGAATAATCTTTATTCTTTTGGCGTTTTATTGTTTTTTTTTTTTTTGTTTTTTGCTTCTAATGATGTAATACTTTTGACAAGAACTAATTATTTTTATATAAAATATTCATTTAATGTTCTTATATCTTCACATAAGCCAAATTTGTGCCTAGATTTCACTAGCATAAACAAATAAGTATCGTTTTAATGTCGATTTATTTCGTGTAAGACATCAAAAGAAAATTCAGGGTCTAATGAAAGAAGTTCAAGCTGATATAGACAAGAGTTCATTTATATAAACAACTCTTTTGTACGAAATAGCACCATGCCGGTGAGAAATTTTCAACTTATAAAATAAGCAAGAATATTTTTTTCTTAGAACGAAATAATCGTGCCGTGGAGAGAGTTATTTGAAAAATAATTAGCGTGCCATATAAATAACCACTGTTTTGGGGGGGTGAATTAAAGAAAATAATTTAATTATACACAAGAATACTCATTAGAGTAATTAAGGCGACATTATGATTTTATCAGTACCGAATATTTAATGATTCACTTTGGAAGGGGAACGTGAAAACTAGAGAGAAAAACAATGTACCGAAAGGAAACGCTTTTTTCAATGACTGTACTTAAGTAGCAGTACGAGTAATGGATAGTGGCTTGGATTGAGGAATCGGAGAGCCGTGTTCGAATTCCAGTCGAATTCATTACATTCACTTACGTGCTAATACCCTTGGGAATGGTATGTATCCTTTTCTTTTTTACCCAGCTATGGATAAATAGCAGGAGATATAGGTCTCTATAGCCTTGGATGGCAACTGGTCTACGGCAGAAAGAAATTACAACCTACTGCGGGAAAAAATCTGCATCGTCAGTCATGTATTGGAAGATACATGATCGCTTAAGCGTGTATCATGCATGGCACATAACTGACTGACAATATGTCATTGTTTTTAAAATGTTTTTTCTTTGTTTCTATGTTCGATGTCTTTAGCAAAATAAAACATCTTAAATATCTCTTCCCAGGTTCTCTTTACTCATCCATCGACAGTTTAGTTAGCAACATTTCATGCAACAATGGTATTTATTAAGATTTACTGATCCTAGAATCAGATGCGAGAGAATGTCTGGCAACATAGAAATGAGTCATCGTAATCAGAAATGTCTTGAACATTCTCCTGTCAACATCATAACTTATAACATTTTTGTATCTATTCCTTCCTCGTTCTGTTTACAAATATCTATTTATCTGCCCCATATATTCACACTCATTGATACCCCTTATGTAATTGTCATCGATTTCTCTAGTCATACATGAAATATAAATTGAAACAGAATTGCAATGTACACTGGCGCAAAGGGACCGATCGTGAATTGCAGTGAGAGTAGATAATCATCTTCTGGCAACGTCATGGAAATCTTACATAAAAAAATAATTTTTAATAAAAAATAATCCATAAATATATTCAATTTGAATATGATACGACCAACACAACCATATCTTTTTCTATATACGTTTAACAAAACTTAATTTATTTTTTATTTAAAACTTACGTATTATAATCGATGTAGAGTTGACTACACTAAGATCAATATGGTTACGCTTTGTCTTTGAAACACCAAGACAGATTTTTAACCTTATTTTCAATTAATACATTTTACAACAAAAATATCTTTTTAGAAGTATTCATGACACTGACAAGTTTATAAACGAAAGAAAAGCATCAGACGTACCTTTGTCATTGAGGAATTGTTTCAAATCTTCTAATGTCGTGATTTTTCCCTTTGTTTTCAATTTCAATTCAAGCTTTATCATTGTTTTTTATACGGCGGATATAAATGGAAAAACATGCTCAAAATTAGTTTAAAAGTCGAGAAAATCGACCTTGCATTCAAAATTAATACTCTATTGTAAATATTGAATGAGGAGTCAAATATTATTCAAATATCATACAAATAATTATGAGCAAGCGTTCCTGAAGATCTTTGAATAATAAAATATAATTAACATAGGGCTTTTTTTTATCTCTGATTCAAACTTTGACTCAATAAACCTTCCTATTTCGTTTAATTTCAAGTCTTGTATCAATGCGAAACGTCTGGCGACAGAATATACAAATGAACATCTAAACCATCCTGGGTAAGATGATAAACTACATCCACGTCCTGGGTAAGACGATAAACTACATCCACGTCCTGGGTAAGACGATAAACTACATCCATGTCCTGGGTAAGACGATAAACTACGTCCAACAGCAAGGAGGTTTTGATGTTTAATTGCGGCTTTTTCCAGGTTCACCCTGACTCGGGGTGATATCACCTGTTAGGATCCCAGCTATTGGCAAATAGTTAACCCCCAAACTAGGGTCAAAATACTATGAAAGCGTAAAAATAGGTTTTAATACCAGAAATACTTTGTAGAAAATTATTGCCAGAAATAAATTTTTGAAGGAAAAAATTATTACCAGCAATACTTAAAAAATATATATATATATTACCAGCAATTCAAACAACTTTTCTTTTTTTTAAAAAAATATTACCAGCTATACATTTTTTTGAAAAAACATATTACCAGCAATAAATATTTGAAGAAAAAATATTATCAGTAATACATTTTTGAAAAAAAATATTACCAGCAATAAAAATTTTATCGTCATTAAATAACCCATTGAGGTTGATATGTCGTAAAACAAAGCAAAACAAACGAAATGTCATCTAAATGAGAAACGTCACCTTACAGTCAAATAAGCTTATTACAATTACATAAATGGGGATGGAAGTTATTAATTATTTTAATTTTCAGAAATGAAAGTTAGGCTGAAAAATCAGTTGTCCTGTAAAGATGCTGACTGCATAACGTCTAGAAATCAACTTATTTTATTTGTAACAGTTAATCTAAACAAGTTTAAAGCATTACTGGAATTCCCTATGTATAATACACCTTCATCTATAATACGCATCCCTAAAATTGTGCTGAAAATGTGGGAAAATGCTTCTACTCACGCATAATACGTATCCCTTGTTTGGTAATCAAACCCTATAAATTGTACATCTCCAAT
>CAHIKZ030005625.1:1992500-2125000 GCA_903632075.3 Acanthosepion pharaonis
TTTAATATATAAGCAATTTTCTTTACAAAAGCAAACAAAAAAAAAGACTAGAAATAATCACTTATTTTAAAGGTCACAAAATACCAATTTGGAAAAGAGTAATAATCCACATTTGTTACCTCGATTAAACAAGAATCGTCAAGTTGACCAAGATATAAAAGTGATGCTGTTTGCTATAAGCTATAAGTAGAGTCAAGAACGATAACTCAGTGACGTAAAGGCGAGTGATTTTGACAGAAAACTTTTCTCTAATGTATAATGATATACATACACTAACAGACAACAAATTTTATATACAGAGAGAGATTTTTCTTTTGTTTTTTGTTTTTTTTTTCTTCTTTTTTTTCTTTCAACCATTTCTTTCAAAATATGTTTCTATGTATGATTGCATTCGTTGTGAGTTGTTGACGCGTGTGAATGTGTATGTCCGTGCATATGTGCGGGTGAGCGCGTGTTGTATGTGTGTGCAATATGTTTCATTATTATTTCATAAGTTTATTAACATTTCTTTAATATTGAATCCATTCTAATTATCTTCTATGTATACTCGTGTGATACTTCATATATGTGTTTGCATATGCGTTAGTGGATTCGAACACGAGAACGCGAGTATATAAAATGGTTCATTACACGTAAATAGATATGTACACGCACACACATATTTTTGTGTGCGTGTACATTCGTATTGCATGTGCCGGTCGCTATTTACTATATTCTTACACAAATATGCATATGCACATCATGCACGATGTGTATATAAGCAAAATACGTTTAACTATATATATATATATACCTCTGTTATGCGTGGGTTAAAATATATGTACATCTCGTGTGATAGTGAGTATGTGCGAAAATAATCATGACTGTATGCAAGTGTTTAATTGTGTGTAGAGGAGGATAAAGATAACATGATGTCACGCCTCGCAGCTATCATAGTAAACAGAAGGGGATTGCACATCAAAGAAGGCCGACTTTCTTTGAAGCGGACGGTGGGGTGTCCAACAGGTAGATATCCGTTCGGAAGAGGACCTCAGCCGGTAAGGTCGAGGAACAAAGACTGTATCAGCAGTGTTTCTTGTCAAGAAAGCCGTGTCGCTTTTGGAGAAACAGCAAAGGCTTGGGTATGAGGTGAGCAAATCACTGACACTAAAATCATTTCAGAGCTGAGCAATGGATAATATGAACCTGTGCGTTGGTTTGGTTTTAGTATCACAGACACACAGTACAATTGTCAGCAGTGTACGATTGAGTACCAAAACATAATTGCATAAAAACATACCATCATAGGTAAAATCGGTTGCTAATATAAGAAAATAGTACATACCTCAAGATAACGAAAACTGTAAAATGACTATGTATTCATACGCACAAATATGTCTAAACGAATCAAGCTTGAGTATTAACACACAGGACATGATTAAAGACAATATGAATGAAACTTACGATTTAGTCTCTTAAAGAAATATATAATATTATCAAAAGTAATAACACGCATTCATTATCATATGAATCATCTCTCCCTCCTACTCACTCACACACACAGGTACACACACACACATATATATATATATATATATATATATATATATATATATATATATATATATAATTTCTATCACTCATATATATATATATATATATATATATATATATATATATATATATATATATATATATATATATAATTAATAAACAATAAAATGAAAAATCACCTCATATGAGGAATAGGCCTATTTCGGCAGACGAAGATATCGGTCGTTTGCCTTATCAACCCTGGTGTGGGCTTAGTTCAAGCCAGAAATAGAAATTTAACAGTGAAATATAGTCGAAAAACTAATACAGAATTTATCCAATGTTTCAGTCAGACGAAAGGCGCTAGACAGGGGTCAAGGGACGTAGACAGTACTTGTCTTAAAGGGAAGAAGTTTTATAAAATTAAACCCAAAAATTAACCTTATGACATTAATCTGGGGCTATATGAAGAATGAAATATTAATTTAAAATTAGAAGAAGAATAAAAAGGGGTTTAAAAATAACTTTAAAATATATAGATAAAAAGATGTAAAAGATTAATGGATAGACAGTTGGGAAGATATTAAAGTAGGGGGAAAGTTTATAAATTATAATTAATATAGTGTAAAGAGGTTATAGAGGAGGAATATAGAAATTAGAATTAGTTATACTTTCGACATTTGAGTTAGAGGGGGGGTGAATATTATGGAAATATAGGAGCTAATTAAGTTAAACCTATATTATGGAAATTTGGATTTGTTTTTATGACAACTTTTTAACACTAATTCATTTCTATTTTTTTAAATTGTCTTTGATTATTGTATTTTATTATTCTAATTTTTTTCTTCTAAACATATATATATATATGTCTTATCAAGTGATAAACATCATCACGTGATAAGACACCAGAAATGTCGAAACAAAATTGCAACTTTTGAAGTGATCTTATAACATGCATATATTATAAATCTGAATAAATATTATTAGCTCTACTCGGTATTGAGCACTCTTTTAAGAATAATGTTTTTAACTATTACAATTTTATTTCATGTGTACCAAACCTGTACTTATATATATATATATATATATATATATATATATATATATAGAGAGAGAGAGAGAGAGAGAGAGAGAGAGATAGTGTGTGTCAATATTGGAGCGAGTTCCTCACACCAAAACAAGTACAAAAGTTCATATAATCATATGTCTACAAATCCTTCATTTTTGAGTTATTAGGTTTAAATAAGGTTTACGATAGATGGCGCTGTGTTGCCAAGTAGACTAGGTTACATTTGTTATTCGTGTGCATTTATAGCTAATTTGACTTCAGCGTTTAGTAGTGAGTTTAGTAGTGAGGTACCTGAGAAGTGTTCCGTTTAACAATGACAGGATATTCACATTTTTACATATGGTCGCACGAATGGTAATAGACGCAAGGCTGCACGGCTGTATCAGATTGAATTTCCAGACTAAAAGCAGCCGAGTCATCCATCGTTTGCTGCTGTTCATCGTCGCATTGCTGAGGCAGGATCCGTGGCACCATAAACTATGGATCGAGGAAGACCGAGATCCGATCAAAAGTCTGAACACAGGGCATATATTTATATAAAATGCTAACCTCCCTCGAAGTTTGTAAAAGTATTTTTGACACACACCTTGTATATATATATATATATATATATATATATATATTGGGAAAGGTATGAATCTGTCCTTTCTGCCCCAATTAAGGATTAAATAGCATATTAGACTCGGTTTTCTAGCTCTCATTCTAATAGAATTGAAATTCTGAATTTCAATCTGCGGAGAGGGCCGCAAGAAATTACTCAACTAGCCTTCTAATTTACAGATAATAAAGAAAAGGAAACCTATAAAGAGCCTTTATATACTTCCTAAAGGGACACGGCATTTAAAAAGAAATACCTGAACAATTAATTTAATAATAAGATAGTGGGTTACCCAAGTACTCACGCAAACTCTAGCTTTGTATGCCGGAAAAAAAATAATTATTATGAAATCTGACGTTAGGAGATACGAATTAATGGCATTGTCATGTACGAAATGAACATAAACAGTTTCAATCGAAATTTGAATTTCCGTTCTCGTGGCCTCATAAAATGGTGGAAATTATTTAATTACCGAGGCAGAAGATTTATTCCGTTAACTAGAAATATTATGAACTCATGGAATAAAGAAGAAAAAGAGAACGGCTCCAAAGTAAGTAAGTAAGTAAGTGATAATACCTGCAACTTCGAGAAGCATTGAATTCGTTTATTTTGAATTTACGGCGAAGAAGGAAGAAATGTTATTTTATACAGCGCAACTCTTCAGTACAAAACATCTATTTTGGAATGTGCATAAAACCTATAAGATGCTGTCAAAAAATCTGACTTTATTTTATGGAAAAAAAAAGGTATATGAAATCCCAAATCAGAACGAAAATAAATGAATCCTAAATTACATATTTATTATGTGTAATAAAAAAGAAATGATCTACGTATTTTGGGGATTCATTGAGTGCAACAATTATTTATAATTCTAACTTATTGAGACTTATCTTATAAATGACAAGTCTATTTATATATTCCAACTTTATGACGCATATTTTCAGAATGCTATTAAAAGCAACAGTAAGATGAAAACAAGAATAATAATAATAAAAATAATAATCTTAAATTTCGAAAAGTTTGCCGCTACTAATAAGGCGTAAACAAACAATATGGCGTGAAGAATCAAAAGAGGAGAATAGCAATACAACTATTGATTTGAACCCTACTTAACCATTGGGCTTCTATGGTTAAAGTGCCGTTTATTGATGACGAAATTCGGAATATAGGATATAAATTAATGAATTCATACCTTGTTAGAAACTAATTCTTTATTGCGAAATCATGTTCAATGAATAGTCGGAAGAAATTTTGATAAAATTAATGATGAAAAGACAATCTCAGAATTCAATTAACTAAAAACGATTGAAGAGAATAAATTACTAGATTTCATAAACACATAAAATAAAAAAATATCTAGAAAAATAATCTAATAAAAAAAAAGCTACAATGTGAATATCTTAATGTGAAGAATAATATTTTCCTGAATTGATGATATTATAAATTAAATTCAGTTGTTAATAAAGACTGTTAAAAATATCTTGGAGGCACAAAATAAAAACAGCCAAACGCGAATTAAAAAACCATACACTTTAAGAAATTTAGAAACTATTCATAGACAAAAAATGATAGAAATCGTTGCACAAAGGACACCTAAAAAGAAAAAACAATTTTTATTTTCGTACAGCACAGAACAAATATACTAGGATCACTTATCCCACGGTAAAAACAAACAAGAGAGAAAAGTATCTATCGAAAGACTCTAAACAATAAAAGAACACATCAAAAACAGACATGACAGGTCAGGAACAGTGTTACTCTGGGAATTATGCAAACCATTTGACGATATAAACAAATGTTATTAAGACAAAAATACTGGTAGGTATAAGAAAAGGTATGGAAAATAAATAATAATAATAATACCAAGACAGATATCACAGCAGAATGTTAAACGCTAACTGTAGATAGACAGTGAATAAACTGCCCAAAATAGTTTGGGCGAATGCAGCAAATCTTTTCAGACCAATGAGAAAAAAGCTCATGGGTGGGAGTAACAAGAGAAGGATAAATATTAGAGAAGGAAAATTATTTCAGAGGGGCAATTATTAAAGAAGAACTATTATTAGAGAGGGGTAATTATTAAAGAAGGAAAATTATTAAAGAAGGACAAATATTAGAAAAGGACAATTATTAGAGAAGGACAATTATTAAAGAAAGATATTAGAGAACGAAACTTATTACAGAGGGGCAATTATTAAAGAAGGAAAATTATTACAGAAGGACAAATATTAGAGAAGAACAATTATTAAAGGACACATATTAATAAGTAATAATTGTTAGCAAGTTGACTTTAGCGTTTTTATACAATGTAGAACGAGCCTGAATAAAAAAAATGCTATAAAAACTTTGGATATTGCCAGAAAACGGGTAACATGTGGAATATGACCACATTTTGAACATTTACTGAACGTTTAAGCAATATTGAAGTCGGGGCTTAGAAGTTGCATTGTCACTAGATTCTCAGTGAGATCACCCAGAAACGACTGGTGTGAAAACACTAAGATAATAATGATTGTTCTGTTTATATAAATATGCGCGCGCGTGCGTGTCTGCCTGTGTATGTGTACGTGTGCGTTTACGCGCGTACGTGCCTTTGTGTGTATGCGCGTTTTACACCTTACGCAATTTCATTTTATAAAAAACTGAAACAATTAATGCGACAACATTATGGAAATCAGCTGGAACAGGGAGACTTGTTGTCACTTGATTTTCCAATAAATACAAGCCGATAACATTGTAGAGAAAACTCAACTAGTACATAACTTTAATACTTTTACTACTAGTACTTCTAATAATAATAATAATGACTCGCAAAATAGTTTAAGTACAATAACATATATATATATATATATATATATATATATATATATATATATATATAGTTTTAAGATATACTATATTTATGGGATAAAGTGCTCAATTTAGAGCGTATGTAAATATAAAAGTCAACATTGAAGTCAACATTGAGACGACAGACAATTTCATGCTAAACGCAATCATCAGTGGCCTCTCTCTCTCTCTCTATATATATATATATATATATGTATGTATATATAAAAGTGAACAGTGAAGTCAACACTTAGAGGCGCGACAGGCTGTTTCATGCTAGACGCAATCGTCAGGCCACCCAGTCCAGCATGAAACAGCCTGTCGTCTCTAAATGTTGACACGCTCTTCTCTGATATTGAGCACTTTATCCCATAAATATAGCACACCTTAAGACTATATTTCTTCATATATATATATATATATATATATATATATATATATATATATATATGTATGTATGTATATGTATATGTATATATTGCTCAGTAGAAACAATGTAATTTTGAGAATGTATCTCCCTTCATTAGTACTATGCAGTTATAAAAAATAGAAATTAATGAAAAATTGTCATCTAAAAAGAATGCGTTTAAATAGATGTAGATTGGATGATTTTTTAAAAATTTTTTGATGACTCTTTAGTTCAACATCAGTTCCTACACGATATGTTTTTATTAAAACAAAGGCAATTTTGGGCTTTTATCCGAAAACTGGATATTAAACACACTCCCGCACACGTTTATTTGCAAAGGGGTGAAAAAAAAATAGAAAAAGAATCAATGAAGATACGAATATAGACGCTGAGAGATAAACACGGATGTATTATCTTTTTCTCTCTTTATCTTTGTTTCATTTTTACCCGTTTATAGGCCTAATTCCAATCTCTCTTTACCCCCTCTCTCTCTTTCGCCCCCCTCTCTCTCTCTTTATATCTCTCACTATTTCTCTCCATCATTCAGACACCCTCCATATCATCTTTCGTTTTCTTTTGTTCCCACTGAGCTCAGTACCCTTCTCTCCGCTGTGATGCGCGTTTTACAGATACCAGCATCACTCGACGTTCTCTTCTTCTACTCCTACACCCACCCCCGACCCTTTGTCCCTCTAATATTTCCAAGAATCTTTATGGATCTATTGCTCGGTTGTTGCATATGTGTTACACTCGGAGACCAGACCTGGTTGCCATTATCCACTCAACATTGACACCGGTACACTTGATTTGCTCTCCACTAATTGAATAAGACACAACTTAGCGGAAATAAAACTAACAAGAAACAAGTCTATTTTACTTTTGTAACTGGATTCCTTATCTTTCATTGTTTAATATTTAACTTTTCGGTCACAATTTACTTATTAAAATCACTACTTGTCTTTCTCTCTCTTTTTCTTCCTCCTTTTCTCTCTCTCTCTATATATGGGGAAAAAGATAGAGATCTCTCCCATATATATATATATATATATATATATATATATATATATATATATATATAGTAAAGGTAATAAATCCGTTGGTATATAATCCAAGTGGATCCTCGCAATATAAAATATTAAAACTGATCCACAAAAAGAGCATCATGTATTTATTATTACAGAGCAAAAATTTATAGACAATAAAATCCAAAATCACCTCATATGGTGAATAAGCTTATTTCGACAGACGAACATATAATTCGCCAGTCTTATCCAACCCCGGTATAGATTGAGTTCGATATATATATATATATATATATATATATATATATATATATATATATATATATATATATATATTTGTTCAATAAATTTAGGGAAGCTCAATTGGCTTACCTGGTTAACCGACTCAAGAGCTAATCAGCTCCAGACGTTTATTGATAAATCATTGATATTTGTTTTATGAAATATCTTACCCTAATAAGCCCTTGAGTCGGCTAAAACGCCTAATCAATTAAACATTTCTTAATTTATTGAATATTAATATTAATTTATTGGATATTTTAAAACTTCAACGATAATTCTTCTGACACCACTTACTTTAGAGAAAATTTGATGTACGTAGATCCTCACTTGACGTACAAACAATTATTTTTATTCATGGCGGACTTTCGCAGGATTTCGCAATTAATTTCGATTATTTCCAAATTTATTTGTAAGTTATAAAAACAGTTAAATTACAAAAGTACAATTCGTCACAAAAAAATCACGTAAAAAATCGCCGAAAACAATGGCAGTAATGAAAATTGAGAAACCAAAATTTCAGGATTGCAGAACCAGGATGTTTTGAAATTGCTCACGGAGTCCGCCTGATTCCAAAATGGTATGATATGTCGGGCTACGGCCTCTAGGAGGAAAGTTGAAAAAGTGTGACACACTGAAAAACTGACCTTCGAATTTATATATATATATATATATATATATATATATATATATATATATATATATATATATGTATGTGTGTGTGTGTGTGTGTGTGTATGTATCAGCATTTCAGTGAACAAATATCATAATACTGATTTTTTGAAAGGGCTGATTACTTTTCAGCATCATTTTGCATATCTCGAATCCATTCCAGAATCAGTATTATTATGTTTGATCACTGAGATACTGATTTTTTTACCCATATATATATACCCTCATATATATATATATATATATATATATATATATATATATACTTTCATTTCACACTATTTCTGTCTTATCTTATTTGAACCTTTCTTCTGCTTTTCTTAATCTCTATATATCGCTCGACTCTTTCTTTCATTCTATCAATTCAAACGCTCTTTATGAAATGTTTGCCTATCTTTATCTTTTTTCAATCTCTCTTTATGAAATATTTACCCTCCCTCTCTCTCTCTCTCTCTTTCTTTTTCAGTCTCTCTCAAGCTCTCTTTATAAAATAATATTTGCTACTCACTCTCTCTTTCTTTTTCAGTCTCTCTCAATCTCACTTCATGAAATATTCGCCCCCTCTCTCTCTCTCTCTCTCTCTCTCTGTGTCTCTTTCTTTTTCAATCTCTTTCAATCTCACTTTATGAAATCTTTGCCCCTCTCTCTCTTTCTTTTTCCCCTCTCTCAATTTCACTTTATAAAATGTTAGACCCCCCTCTCTCTCTCTCTCTCTTTCTTTTTCAATCTCAATTTATGAAATGTTTGCTCCCCTCTCTCTCTCTCTCTCTCTTTCAATCTAACTTTAGGAAATGTTTGCCTCTCTCTATATCGCTCTATCTCATTTTCAATGTCTCTTTATGAAACATTTTCCCTCCTCTCTCTCTTTCTCTCTCTCTTTCAGTGTCTCTCAATCTCTCTTATGAAATGTTGCCCCTCTCTCTCTCTCTCTTTCCTTTTCAATTTCTCTTTACGAAATATTTGCTCCACACTCTCTTTCTTTTTCAATCTCTCTTAATCTCACTTTATGAAATAATTGCTTCAGTCTGTCTCCCACTTTTACATGACCCTCAAAATTACAAATACTTTCACTGACTCGCTTCTTTTTTTCATTTCAATCCATAGCTATTATTTTATATATCCAGTTTTTACTCTTCTATATTCCTCCTTCTACACATCAACATATCAAATATATGAAGGCATTCTTCTCGGAATTACTTTCCTTTGATTTTTTTTGTCTTATGTTTATCATCTGTATCAAGTCATACAAATTAATTCTCTTGCCCTCTTTCTACTTCTCTCTTTCTCTCTCTTTCTCTCTCTCTCTCGCACACACACACACACACACACATGTGTACCTTTAACTTTTTATTTCAGTTTTATTTTACATATAGCCATTCATTGTCCTAAATATCTTTTCTTTACTGCACAAAACTCTAGAAATACTTCGCATATTCACTTGGCTATCGACATTGTTATTCTCCTGTCTCTACTCTCCCCGATAATCTCCAGCCACTTAGATTTCTTTCTTCGTCTTTTTCTTTCGCTCTCATTTTCTCCCTCTTTATATTACCCATTCAGTAGGATTTTATATCTTTACCCTCAAATTCAAACTTAATTATCTCTCAACAAATGTCTGACGTAGAGGTATACTCAATTCGGTTTTCTGGTCTCAGCTGCTACAGTCCTCCGTACATACCTGTCAGCCCTTTAAAATGGTTTGTCGTTGTATGATACCCTTAGGCTCGGCTCGTAGCAGTTCCCCGGACGTAGGCGTCATCGTTTGTCGGTATACCTCTTGACCTGTGATCGATGATCTTTGCCTGACCTTGTTACTCCAATGTTTGGTCAAGTTTTGCCCGCTAAACTGATCCACTGTCCGTTGGCAAGATCGTGAAAAGTCGATTTGAAATGCTTTACGTCTACGGCAGGTTAATCAAATGTAAAGCGTATCGCTTTTAAATAACTTTCGTCTCTTTGCTTACGCCGTTCAACATTCAAACTGGCTAAACATTAAGGTCTGAGCTGGTCAACCTTATACGTGCAGTGGGACTGACACACATCCCCTGGTACCGTTTGCAAGAAACTTTGTACTGGGCGCCTGTCGAATAAAATCAACAGCACACTACGATTACATAAAAGATCGACTGAATTAAACTAACCAATACAGCCTGAGTCGCATTTAATAAAACCAGTTTAATGTTTTTGTCACTTATGACATATCAGTGCAAGTGGATGTCTTATAAAAGTAACATTAAAATAAATAAAGTTTTCTATAATTTTTTTTCATAAAAACCCTTAATTATAGCTTTGTCTAAAGAATTCGATTAGTTCTTCATATCAGTATAATGTCGCTTTGAGAAATTTCTGGTAAAACCATTTGAAAATTATTTAGATATAATTTTAATGATAGTTCTTCTTTTCTCTTTTATGAACCGTGTCCCTTCAGGACGTAGGCGATCATGGCTCTCCATTTCCTCCTGTTCCTTGTAATATAAGCTTTGACATTTTGTTATTTCTACCAGACCCTGTTCTGCCATCCACTTGCTTAAGACCGTTAAGCATGTCACTCATTGCTCCCCCTTGTTCCTCTTACCCTCTATCCGCCTTGTGAGTATCAGATTTTCTAAGCCTTCCTTTCTCATTACGTGTCCCAGAAATTTCAGCTGCCTTGACCTGATGTTAAGTATAAGCTTCCTTCTTGTTTGTATCCTCGCCAAAACATCGTTGCTCACATGTTTGGTCCATGGTATTCTTAGCATCTCTCTGTAGAACCACACCTCTGTTGATTCGAGTCTCTTCTTCATCTTTGAGGAGACCGACCAACATTCGCTGTCGTAAAGGAGGACAGATATCACGTAGCAGTTCAGTACTCTTTTCTTTGTTACCAACGAAACTCTACTGTCTCGTAATACTCTGTCTAGTTTTTGGAATGCGTCTTTGGCCATCCCAATACGTCTTCGGATCTTACCGTCCCCTGTTAGTATACTTCCCAGATATTTAAATTCCCGACCTGCTTGATTTTAGTGTCTCCGACCTGTAAATCGCATTTTGGGCTCTTTTTGCTGATGACCATCATTACTTTCATTGTAAGTGCGTTAATATTCTCCTTTTTCCTTTAACTATATCCTTTGAGGACTTCCAACAGCAGTAACAAATGAAATGGATAGCACATGTAACTCGAAGAGAAAATAAAGACATAATCAAGATTTTAACATTCCACATTATTTCAAATAAAAGCTATAAGCAGGAGCCCGCTCTTTCAATCAATACTGGAAAGAGCGATAACAGCTACTGGACTCGAGAAACCTGTTTTCTTATAAAATTGTTTTAAGAGAAAGATTTTATAAATTTCAATCGAAAGTAGTACTGGTTGCTTGGTCAGTGAATGCCAAATGTTTCCTTATAGGGAAACAGCTAATATTAGCGTTAACATTAGATGTACGGTGCTTTTGCAGATTACTCGGTCAACGTGACATATGTAAGATCGAAATATTCTAATCAGCCAAAAAATGTATGTATTTTGATATATTTTAATCTTGAGTCAGTGTGATTATACAAAGATTTCTGATGCTCGATATCTTGAGTTGATCTTTTGTTTCATCATACACTTTTTAAATTGGTAGTTGGAATCTATATTCTTTGCATGTGCGTACGTACATGCTCGCAAAGACGTGAGCACACACACACATATGTATATATAACTATATTGCTTCATATTTGCGATATTTATGAGAGAAGCATTCAATAGCAGGGATAGAGATCTTGTTGATATAAACAGTGTAGACACAGAAATCAACACTCCATGTTGACTGGCAGTTTCCCGGAAGATCATCATCTGATAATGAGTTAAGGTGTAAAATTAAAGAAATCACCATAAAGTATTGATTTCTGTGTCTACATTCTTTCTTTCTTTCTTTCTTTCTTTCTTTCTTTCTTTCTTTCTTTCTACCTACCTACCTACCTACCTACTATCTATCTATCTATCTCTTTTCATTATCTATCGATCTCAGCCCTTTCATATCTATCCCTGTTCATGCCTATCTATCTATTCACGTATGTCTTTTCGTTTCTTTGTATATAACTCTTCCCCACTCTCCAACTCTCTTTCACTTATCTATCTATCTATCTATCTATCTATCTATCTATCTATCTATCTATCTATTTATTCACGTATGTCTTTTCGTTTCTTTGTATTTAACTCTTCCCCTCTCTCCACCTCTCTCTCACTTATCTATCTATCTATCTATCTATGTAGTTAGTTTATCAATGTTGACACTCTTTCGTGTGGCTTTTTTAAATGCCTTTAAATCTTTGCACAATAGTTTTTTTAATAATCTAATTTTGACATATTACTACCTATGTAATCTTGGTAAGTACCTTGGAAAAATCTTGGTAAGTATCTTGGAGTAAGCTTGGTAAGTATCTTGGAAGAATTTTGGTAAGTAACGAGAAATTTACATGGTTTTTGTTATTAATCAAGTTCAAATTTTCACTCACTGGGAAAGACAAAAACGTCTTATCATTGACATATTATAATGTTTATTAGGGAACAGTGAAAATTTGGACAAACCATTTTACCAAAACTATCTTACTGTAACAAAATTCGTAACAATATAATAACTTACAACTATTGTTCAACTTTAACAGGGGTCATTTTCAAAACCCGCTGCTATCGCTTATATGACAACGAGGCTATCTTAAATCAATGTTATGTAAAGTTTTCATTGACCTATTATCACATAATATCTGATCACTAACTAGATGTGGAAAAGACATTGTTCCGCGTTCGAGATCGATAAAAGGCACTTTGAAGTTGATTGTATTTACTTGAAAGTCGCTTTGCTGAAACAAGTCATAATCATAATTAAAATTCCGTTAACTTTTAAAAGAACGCTTAAGCAAATATTTTTGCTATAAAGCAAACATTCAAAAATATATAAATAGGACATTCCCTTGTGAAATTCACGGTCAAAACATTGAAAAGACCTTAAATGCGCTAGACTACAAATATACAATTGTTTAATATAATTTACGTGAATAAGGTTCCGTTTGATATCAATTTTTAATAAACTTAACAGAAAAATGCCTACATTTTAAATTCTCGTATGTAGATAAGTTTGCCTATAGCCCGGTTCACGCTCCTTCACCATCTTTTGAAGAGCAGTAGATGTTTCTTCTTTAAGTTTGGCTTTCCGGTTCCTTGTCCTAACTACTTCTTATCCTCTTTCACTCCCAGCAGCCCCGTGCGTTTTAGTGGCATTATCGCCTTGCTTGGGGGTGGAAAGATTAGAAAAGAATGTCTGTTAAGATAATATTTTTAAAAGTACAATAATGTTTATATATATATATATATATATATATATATATATATATAGGAAGAATCTAAGAGCATGCATACTGAGCAAACAAAAAGTGTAGTTACTGGGCGAAATTAAATTTCCTCGTTTCATTTTCCATTCGTCACATCGATAACAAACCCAATAACAATAAAAAAAAAATTAACAAAACTCATCATATAATGTTCTGCATGCGATTTACTTCCCGTAGTTCTTCATCAAACTGAACCAAGGGGAATCACTGAAAATATACAATATGGACAGTGACAATTTTATTCCAACTTAAATTTTTTATATATATATATATATATATATATATATATATAGAGAGAGAGAGATGATGCAAGATGTTATTTTTTTAATCGTTCATCTTTTATCCCGCGTTTGTTTCCAATCTTTATAAGTGCAAATGCATAAATAAAAGCCAGTTAAAATTATATACGATTTATTTAAAAAAAAAAAGAAGAAAATCATTTTAATATTTCATATTTCGTATTTATTTCTGTAGAGCTTCTATTTTTTCTGGCATCATTTTCATCGTCAGCAGTAGAACCAGATTTTCAGTTCAACCTTATTATTATTATTATTATTATTATTATTATTTCCATCATTATCCTCATCATCAACATCATTATTATCATCGTCGTAATTATCCACCTCCTTCTCCTTCTCCTCATCATCATCATCGTCATTATTCATCATCATTAACCAAAACAGCAGAAAGTCATGGTTTTAATCCCAACCGGACAAACCAGTAATTCTCTTGTCGGCTGTAAAATATTTGCAGATACGATCCCGTAAAATTTTATAACTAAGATCTCATTCATAGATATATCTCTTAGAGATAATTAGTAGTAATTGATTATTGTATAAATATCAGCTGTTTTTATCAATTAAATTAGATGGCAATACAAGTTTATGCAAGTATATTGATATGATTTATGCGTATCTGATGCATTCTTAGTGTTTGTGTGTGTATAAAAAGAGGAAGCGACTTAACAATAAACATATTAATTTTTTAAAACATTGCTATATAAATACTTGTTTGTGAGTGGAAATTGTATAAATACGCCAAGCCTTGTAGAATGGAAAATATATATTTTTGTTGTTATTTCCTCCAAAATAGACATCGATCTGTCGAAACAATCAAGACGTCTGCATTCGAACTGCATTACAAATGATAAAATATTAATCTTTTTTCTTCGACCGAAAAGAATGCAAATTGCATTTTGATGTTTTTAACTGGTGTAGAAATTTATGTTATAAAGGATTTGCAAACTAAAGGTAAATAATCCTTCATATATTTTTATTACCAAGTCCTACTCTCCGGATAATTAGATCAACCAAAAATCTTTTATGTTGTTAAAAAGAATCCTGTTAAGTTCAAGCTTGTTGCAGTTTAATTAAATATCCAGGTTTTGCATTCTAAATACTTCTCAGAAAATACATGCCGAAAATTTTCGATCTATCTGCATTTCTGGTTTCCCAGAACATTCTCATCCAAGCAATAAATATTTACACCAATTATGAGCGCCGGCATTAAGAAAAGAATGGTAAATTCAAATAATAAGAAAATGTATTATTATATACTAGCAGTAGAGCCCGGCGTTGCCCGGGGATGTAACAGTAAGAGATAGATCAAGTATCGACCATCATAAAGACTGAAAAATAAAATTGAGAAACATTATTGTTTAAGACGCATGTCTTAATTAGGTTTTTTTTTTAGAATTGGTCAAACCCAAACTCAAACAAAAACGTTGTTTTCAATCATTTTGGGTCTACCGATTAAATAGAATTTTTCAATTTTATTATAAACAATTGTCTTGTAAATTGAATTTTTAAAGCATTCTGAATGTAAAAATAAAGAAAAAAGTGTGCAAGACAATAAGAAACACTACCTGCCAAAAAAAGTGAAGTTTTGTTGAACACACACACACACACACACACACACAACCTGGGTTTTATAATAAGTATAACTCGATATGTGTTGTCCCCCTTTTATTCTCGAAACAGCGATGCCTCTTAATCGTGTTTTCAAATTGATTTCGTGCAAAAACAATTGTGTTTTTTCAATTTTTGGCACTGTCAGAACCACCGCAAGGTAATTTTACGTAGTCCTGTGAAGTTTTGTTGAAATCGGTTGAAAATGTAGGAAATCTGATCCAATATATAAACGAACAGACACACACACACACACACACACACACACACACACACACACACACACACACACACACACACACACATCCTGGGTTTTATAATAAGTATGATTTTGGTTTGTTTGGTTTTGGGTTTTTTTTTTTTTTTTTTTTTTTGAGGGGAGGGTTATGATATATCAACCTCAAAAGGGTATTTAATGCCAACAATTTATGATTTCGATCCGAAGAGTTGAACGTCTCGGTGTTCACGAAATAAATTTATAATTGAAATTGATAATTAAAGTTTCCGTCTTCTTATTATCATTATAATGCTCTGTAGTCCACATTGAGCACTCCCTGGAATTATATCCTCCTCGGAATTATATCTATCTATCTATATATATATATATATATATATATATATATATATATATATATATATTATTTACATTATTTAGACTATTGTCCTCATCTTTGTCGCCATATAGTCCGAATAATGTAAATAATGTACATAATACCTCATATCAGAAATATAGACAGATATATATATATATATATGAATAAAAATGTATTCTTAGTAACAAAATCACTTTGTAAATCAAGTTTCATTAACACTTTTTTAATATTTTTTTCCTTCGAAAATCTATTCCTGGTAATATTTTTTTTAAATATATTGATGGCTATATATATATATTTTCAAAAATGTATTGCTGGCAATAATGTATTGCTGGTAAATGTTTTTCTTCAAAAATTTATTGCTGGTAATAAAAAATATTTCTGGTATTAAAACCTATTTTCACACTTTCATAGTGTTTTGACCCCTTAACTATTTGCCCATAGCTGGGATCCTAACAGGTGATATTACCCTGGGTCTGGATGAACCTTGGGAACACCAACAATTACGAGGTTGTTCCACGCTCCTCAAAACCTTCTGATCAGAGGCCTTGCTGCTGGACGTAGTTTATCGTTTTACTCAGGAATAGTAAATTCATATGATAGGAAAATGTATAGTTATATATTTTGGTATGAAATTAATGGCTTCCTTATTATCTTCCATATTGGTATGCCTCACGTGGAAATACAGTATTCAAAAACCCTCGCTAAATTAAACACACCGACGATAATTTCAGCCACACTAATAAATTCGACGAAATAAAAACTTAAAATGCAATGCTTGATTTCACGAACTACCTTAATATCGAAAATAGTCTTTTTTTAGGCTTTTTATTAATAATATTCACCCAATTCAAGGCCTAAGAGCCACTTAAGATAGAGGGTTACTGTGTTGAGTTATATTAGCATGAGAAAGGATAAGCGTTAGGAATATAGTGTGGAAGTAGACTTTAGAAGG
The DNA here is from genome assembly GCA_903632075.3 of Acanthosepion pharaonis. Taxonomy (NCBI): domain Eukaryota; kingdom Metazoa; phylum Mollusca; class Cephalopoda; order Sepiida; family Sepiidae; genus Acanthosepion; species Acanthosepion pharaonis. The sequence continues at coordinate 2,009,698 of CAHIKZ030005625.1, forward strand.
AACCAGAAACCCAATCCTAAACAGGAAACAGGTGATTGCACTTGTTTAAAAGATTGAGGAGGAGTGTGAACCGGACAACATCTACTCCTATGTGTGTCGTAGTTGACTCCAATAGCCAGACTATCATAGCTTCAGCACAAATGTCGCAAATGCAAACTCCTGCCACTTTATGATTGTTATAAATCACTGTTGATAAATTTGATCAATTGAGATAATCTTACATTATTTACATTATTCGGACTGTTATCCTCATCTTTATTCCCATATTCATAATGCTCCGGCCTTCTTCAGGTGATAGGATCTTTCAGATGAGGTATTATGATTACTTACATTATTCGGACTGTTATTCTCATCTATATTGCCATATTCACAATGTTTCGGCCGTTGTACGGTCTGGCCTTCTTCAGGTGAATGGAATTTCGAACCAAACCCTTCATTTCGTCCACCGGGGTAGATTGTAGCCTGGTATTGAACTCACCCAAATAGTTGTGAGTTCAGTTCCAGGCCACAGCAGTAGTGAATCAAAAACTTGGAGAGTTGAGTTAAAGGGAAATAACTGAGAGACATCCGGAAGAGACATGGCACGTGGAACTAGAACAATCTACCCCCCGGTGGACGAAATAAAGGGTTCACATTATACGCCGGTATACGTTTCCAGATGAACGTGATAAATGTATAGGACAAAGAATTTAGTGTAAAAAAATGTAAATAAACAAAACATTTAACCTCGTCACCACCAGCAACGCTAACTTTTAAAAAATCTGAGTATGTCATCTAAAAATATTCATATGAACTAGAGAATTGCATTCCCTATTATACACATATAATGCATATCACTCTTTCCCGTAGGTTAACCTGCCACCTCACAGATCACAGTGCAATTTGTACCCACTTTTGTATATATATATATATATATATATATAGCTTAGAAATAAGATATCTACCAAAATAAGGCGACTCTTCGTCAACATTACAATATTAATAGTCAAAATAATTCAAATAACAGAAGACCTCACCATAAAATTAAAAACCCGAAACCAAACCAAATATTGTTCAATGTCTGAACTGTTTTGAAGTGTATTCAATCACTGAAGTCACATTGAGACAATAAAGATTCCTGCTTGTCAGTCACGTGATCGTGACATCATCTTAAAGTCTAAACAGCTGCATCAAGTTTTAAAAATGTATCTGAATATGGGAAAGGCGACACGTCTACGTGAACTGCAGTTCCTGAAAATGACCAGAAGCATTTTTGAAAACTTTTTATCACTAAACATTTAGACCATATCGATAGTAACTGGGACTAAAGGTGTTCTCTTTTTTTCTATAAACAAGAAAGACTGACTAAAAATAAACAAAAACAATCTCTCTCGTCTTGATAAAACATGTATCATAATATGTCACCTTAGATATCTATGCCTGTATTAATATTACTGTTCCTAATACAAATTTTATGAAACTTGTGAACTTGTTCATCGAGAAAGTACACAATGAACTTGGTATAAATAAACTGAAGACAATCCCATTTATGTGAAAATGGTCTGCTGAATTTGTTTACATATGCGAAGAATTGTAAATTTTAACTGTACAACACTTCAGACGAAGGCAATTTGTAGTGGTAAGGATGCTAACATAATTTCGATTTATATATCAATTTTTATGTTTTTGGTTTACGTCATATTTGGTTTGGTTTGGTTTGGTTTGTTTTACGGCATATCAACACCTCAATGGGTTATTTAATGCCGACAAAATTTTTTTTATTGCTGGTAATGTTTTTCTTCAAAAATCTATTTCTGGGAATATTTTTCCTTGAAGATTCTATAACTGGTCATATTTTTTCCAAAGAATGTATAGCTGTTTGTATTGCTGGTATTTTTTAGAATATTTAGAATGGGTGTTAACTATTTGGCAATAATTTTTTTACAAAAAGTATTTCTGGTATTTATACCTATTTTTACATAAGTTTGGGTGTTAACTATTTGGCAATAATTTTTTTACAAAAAGTATTTCTGGTATTAAAACCTATTTTTACACTTTCATAGTGTTTTGACCACAGTTTAGGGGTTAACTATTTGCCCATAGCTCGGACCCTAACAGGTGCTACCACCCCGGGTGGACCTGGGAACACCAGCAATTAAGTGGTTCTATGCTCCTCAAAACCTCCTAATCAAAGGCCTTGCTGCTGGATGTAGTTTATCGTCTTACCTAAGACGCGGATGTAGTTTATCGTTCTATCCAGGATTATGGTTTACGTGATATAAACACTAAATTAAAAATATGATGCTAATTTGGGATAAAATTCTCCAAATTTCCCCTTTAATGAATATAGTTATATATGTGGCTAAATCAAATGACTAGATATTAGCAACCGTATATGCGCGCTAGATTGCATACATATGTAAGCAAATAAATATTTACCAACCTTTACCTTAAGGTGGAAACATAACAGTACTCGATATGGCTAGACAGAGCGAAGAAATACAGGGTGTCCATAAAGTTTGTGTGCACTTTAAAAAATTTATAACTTTATTTGTATTTGCGATAGAAATAATTTGTAAAAAGGATTAAAAAGAAGTAAATCTATATTTTTTAAGGTTTTATTGAAATTTTATTTAAGCTTCCACGTGTCCTCCATCATTAGCAATACAAAGGGTAATACGATTTTGCAGTTCATAGAAAACATTTGCCAACTGATTTACAGTAATGTCTGAAATCACATTAGTTATTTTAGCTATACTTAAAACTAGGTACATTAAACTTTATAACATTTTTTACAGATTATTTCTATCGCAAATACAAATAAAGTTATAATATTTTTTAAATGCACACGAAATTTATGGACACCCTGTATATATTGATAAATATACATATACCTACGTTTGGGGTGCGACTTAAGTTTCGTTGACTTCCCAACTCATCAGACATGAAATATAAGTTACGATTTTTTTTTAAATATACATGTACTCATGGGAGGAACGCAGATTCACACCTCAAATTTAAAATAGGACAAAAATAATATTCGGGTTTAAATACAGAATAGGGTATAGGTAGGGGCTATTTGAAATAAAAAAAAAATTAGATAAAATAAGGAAAAAAAAAGAAAGTTTAAAAGATGGACGCTTTTTATACATTTATTAAAGTGGGTGGACACTTGTTAAAAGATTTTATGTAGTGTCAGGATTGTTCTTTACTTAGATTGCATTTTCACTTTCTCATCTGAGTTAACAATATTTTAATCTCTAACCCAAACTCGGTTTCGTAATGATTCAGTCATCATACCTGTCTGATTGTAGACAATTCTCCAATACATAAGTACACAAAATGATTATTTGCGTGGTGGTTTTCAAACTCCAGGAATGCGAAAATAGAGCAAGGGTTATCGGGTTACGATAGATCAGAGAAATATAAAAAAAAAAAAAAAATTAAAAAAAGACTTTGCTCCCCGAGGAAAAGATGAGTAAAGAAAAAAAAAAAAAAAAAAACAACGATGCAAGGAAGAAGAAATATTAGTGACACGAAAAAAAGGGGGTAAAAAAAAAAATAAAAGATTCAAAGAAATGAAGAGGAAGAGGAAAAAATATAGATGGTAAGAGGAAAAAAAAATAACGAATGAGTTGCAAATTCGTCACGTAGAAAAATACAGACTTAAGAAAGCGAATTCTCGAAAATAGACCCAGGCACAGCACGTGCAGAATGAATTTTAGAGTTAAGGGATTTTTTTTTTTTTTTTTTTTTCAATTTGTGGCACCGGGAGCCGAGAAAAGGGAGTTGATTGATGGCACCCTCGGGAACCGCATCACCAGCAATTTTAGGGGGCAATTTCCGTGTTGGTTGTATTTCTTTTCTATACTTTAGGGCTGGAAGCTAAGAGTTTTATTTATTTATTTATTTTCTTACTTCCCGTTTATAGTTTCCACTTTATTCTCTATCCAAGAATATCTATCACCCTATGTATGCTTATGTGAACATTGCCTAAATTTGTTTTACGTTTCCGATATTGAAATAGTTCGATGTTTCTCTACAGTATAATTCTTCAGATGTATTTCGAATATCAGCATAACACCTACCTCAGAGATATTTAGAGGTATCTTTAGTAGCGATTTTCCAAGCGTAGCTTAGATGTGGCACAAGGCCGAAAGTATGGGGCACCCAGTGAGGATAGAACTCACTATTTATTCGTAACTCTGTTAGCGAGACAAGCTTGTTAACCATTACACTGCCTCGGGGTGTCCAGAGTTATGTATACTCAAGAAGGCTTATCTAAATTTTCATGGTCTTATTTCTTGCAATCACTTTTCAATCATACTTAATTTTAATATAAAAAAATATAAAATGTAAAATAAATGAAAGATCACGGTAACCATTTTTTTAAAATCCGTCTTCTGATTCTTTTGTTCTTTGCACGGAATTAATTGTAATCAGATTTTAAACTTTTTCCTTCACTGAAATCGACAGAAATTATATTTTCTTTCTGCAATTTTGAAACGTGTAAATATTAATTTAAACTTTGCACGAACTACTGAACTTATTTCTTTATTTAATATCCAAATGTGAAACAGAAAAGCCTACGTAGGTAAGACATACAGACCATATCTTAAAGGAGAACGGTTCGTACATCCTCTCTAGGAAAATGTACCAGTAAAAAGGATGAGGAAATTGAAGCTGTGTAGTTTAGTCGTAAACGTATGTCAAACTATTTCTTTACTTATCAAATTAATGATCGTATAACAAATCTAAGAATAAAAATATAGAATCACTTATGTTAATGTGCGTTACTGCAAATGGGTTGGTCTGAACTGTGTATTTATTGCAATTTCTTCTGTTGGCCGACATTTTTAGCTTTTGACCTCTCAGTACGATTACATTTTGCAACAAGAAATGTAATAAGCTTAGTCACTTATATTGAGTTTACAGATAATAATAATAATAATAAAAACACTGAAAAAGAAAAGGTGTCTTCAAATAAAAGCCCGACAAATCAAGTTTTCATTATTTTTAATATTGAAAAACAAACAATTTATTTCAAATTTTTATTATGGCCAACAATCTGAACGAATTTCAAGACGTTGAAACTAATACAACGATAAAATTGCTGTCTTCCCTAAAAGACAACACACAAAGAAGAAAGAGAGAAGAAGACAAACTGGCACTTTTGGTTGGGGTTCTTGTCCAAACCAAAAATATGAGACTTCTCTATTCTCCAAGCGAGACAAACGTAAAACAAGACACGTCGACATCTAAACTAGTCACCTATGTTGGGAAGGAAAACATCATGCAACTGGCCTAGAAACATGTCCTGTGAGGAGAGGAGTGAGCCTTTACTTCGTTTAATAGCAAATTAAAATAAACACCACGATTGAAGAACTACCTGACAAAATCTCGCCAATGCAATGAGTAAATCTCAATGGAAAAATAAATAAAAGAGTGTAAAAAAAAATCAAACCAACAAAACCGCTAACTGTGCTGGCTCACAGGAGACGGAATCTGGAAGGAGTTAAAACAGGGCAGCAGTAACATGGCATTGCAAGTGAAAGGCCTGCTCTACGAGTTGTAGTTGAGGATGTCGCACATGTTTGTTCCTCTGTTGACAGCTGTTTTCATTTACTAGTTTAACTAAGAAGCGATCCCTGGTAAATTAACTAGGGGGGGATACAAGCCATGGGGAAAACAAGCTAAAGTCATAACTTTATTTAACAAAGAGTTAAATAATTGAGCTAACATCCACTGATGTTGGTGGATTATTAAGCCTGCAGCAGATCTTGCTATAAAGGGACGAATGAAGCAAGCAATTTGCACACGGTGTGCACAGATAAATATGTGTTACAAGACGACACTGGCAGAGTGCTAATTGATTTAGATTAGTGTGTTCAGAAAATAGAAGTCGGGTGAAAAACCAAATGTGTAGTGCACGTTAATTGGCCGCCTGTGCGCTTGGTCGGTGGAAGAAACAATAGAAAAAACCTCCAAGGGAATGGCAATAACGTATCTTGAGTTGTTCCCATAAATTCATATATGATAGCTGTCGACTCGTTCAACGAGTATGACCATCGCTGACAAGTTTGACCAATGTTTTAGTTCTCGTGACGATGACAATGGCTCTTTAACCCATCAAGTGATTTGTAATGATTATTGGAAGCTGTTCTGTACAGGGTTTGGCCTGTGTTGTAACTTCTCTTTACCTTTTCTGTAGGTTTCCATGTGACGGGTAAGACTAGAGGGATTTCTGCAGGTTTTCTGACACATCCCGCATAGTACTGATCCTGTTTTCTGACACACCCCGGACATAGTACTGATCCTATTTTCTGACACACCCCGACATAGTACTGATCCTGTTTTCTGGCACATCCCGCATAGTACTGATCCTGTTTTCTGATACAATCCGCATAGTACTGATCCTGTTTTCTGACACACCCCTACATAGTACTGATCCTGTTTTCTGACACACCCTTCATAGTGCAAATCCTGTTTTCTGACACATCCTGCATAGTACAAATCCTGTACTATAAAAATGTCTTAAAATAATTGTCAGACTTTGTCCATTTCATAAAGTGTGACGTCATTTGTTCACATTTGATACGCCATGAACAGATATGAATGTACGTGAGAGATTCATAGAAGATTGAAGTTCAAATACAGTAAATTCGACCTTGCTAACCGAACGCTCAAGCTAAATGACGGTTCCGTATAGGATACAGGTTCGAATCCTGTCGGAGGACGAATATTTTCTGTGAAAATTTCTTGGACATTCAGGCTGGTAAATGATTCTTAATACTGTTTATAAACAGAGCATATACTTAAATATTTGTATCTATAAAAAGAATGTATAAACATAAAAATGTCTTAATATATGTATCTATGTATATATGTGTGAGTGTTGTCGTGGTTAGCGGCTCAGGGCGAAAAATCGACGAGCTGAGTTCGAATTCCAGTTGTTGGTTACATGCATTTTTGTGCAAATACCTTTTGGTAATGTATGAATTCATTTCTTTTCCTCTCAGATATGGGTTAAATATTTGGCAAACCTCTCGGAAGAAGGATAGCTCTGAATTCTCAAATTCGGATAGGTGAAAAATTGTCAGCGGTAGTCATATTTGTTGAATGAGTCGACAGACATCATATATAAGCGCCTATATATTGATGTGATTTTAGACACTGATGTCATCAAAATGATCAAAAAATTATATATATATATATATATATATATATATATATATATATATGACGATTGCTTCCAGCATGAAACAGCCTGTCGCCTCTGAGGACTGACTTCAATGTTCACTTTTATGTTTATATTTACATACGCTCTATCCCTGATATTGAGCACTTTGTCCCATAAATATAGCACACCTTAAAACTATATTTTTCATTATATATATATATATATATATATATATATATATATATATATACACGCTCCCTTTCGTTTATATAAAAAAATTATCCAAACCATACTTAGTTACCTCCCTTTAAACGATTTCAGCGCTCACGTACTGAGGCACCGTTCCTCACGCCATTTGAAATTTAACTTTCTGATAACGCAACAATTGTCTCCGACGATAATGAATATTATAATATTTATTTTATTATAAAGAATACCCTAATTATGACATGGACATGTCGAAAGTACTTGGTAATAAAACAAATATGTATAAACACGGCGATTTTCTTTTGTCATACAGTAATGACATCAAAAACTTTTCCGCGCGTATGAAAGGATCGAAAATAAGCAGACAGAATATGTCTAAACTATACAACAACGAAACGTCTCTCTCTCTATATATATATATATATATATATATATATATATATATATATATATATATATATATATATATATATATATATATGCGCACATTTGATTGTGAATTATAGAAATAAATAAACGATGAGAATGAATTTTTAGCTGCCAAACGCATCCCGTTATGTATTTTCTGCAGTTTACCTCAGGTTATTCGATTTATTTTGAGCGAATGGTTCAGCTTATGGATGAGTCTTTCAGGCTTTGATTAAAAATCTATAGTTCAGCCATAGAAGCTCAGTCTCCCCAGCCATTTGCGACGAATAGCAAACAAAAATTTACTTTTTACATAAAAGTGGATTTAAAATTTGTGATGTTAAAAAGATAAAAATGAAATTTCTAATGCCATATAAAAATGATCAGTTAATACTTCTTATTAAGTAATAGTGTAATGACAATCAAGAATGAACCTCTTAATATTAACAATCAAGAATGAACCTGTTAATATTAATGATCAAGAATGAACGTCTTAAAATTAACGATCAAGTATAAACTTCTTAAGATTACAAATCAACAATGAACCCCTTAACATTAATCTTAGTAATAGCGTAATGACAATCAAGAATTAAGCTCTTAACATTAACGATCAAGAATGAACCTCTTAGCAATAATGGTCAAGAATGAACTTCTTAACATTAACGACCAAGAATGAACATTTTAGTGTTAATGATCAAGAATGAACGTCTTAACATTACCGATCAAGAATGAACGTCTTAACATTACCGATCAAGAATGAACATCTTAGCATTAATGATCAAGAATAAACTTCTTAACATTAACGATCAAGAAGGAGCGTCTTAAAATTAATGATCAAGAAGGAACGTCTTAAAATTAACGATGAAGAATGAACGTCTTAACATTACAAATCAAGAATGAACTTTTTAACATTAACGATCAAGAATGAACATCTTAGCATTAATGATCAGGAATGAACCTCTTAACATTAATCTTAGTAATAGCGTAATGACAATCAAGAATTAAGCTCCTAACATTAACGATCAAGAATGAATATCTTAGCATTAATGATCAAGAATGACCGTCTTAAAATTAACGATCAAGAATGAACGTCTTAACATCACAAATCAAAAATGAACATCTTACCATTAATGATCAAGAATGAACATCTTATCATTAATGATCAAGAATGAACCTCTTAACATTAATCTTAGTAATAGCCCAATGAAAATCAAGAATTAAGCTCTTAACATTAACGATCAAAAATGAACATCTTAGCATTAATGATCAAGAATGAACGTCTTAACATGAACGATCAAGAATGAACATCTTAGCATTAATGATCAAGGATGAACCTGTTAATATTAATGATCAAGAATGAACGTCTTAACATTACCGATCAAGAATGAACCTCTTAACATTAATGATCAAGAATGAACCTCTTAACATTAATCTTAGTAATAGCGTATTGACAATCAAGAATTAAGCTCCTAACATTAACGATCAAGAATGAACCTCTTGACATTAATCTTCGTAATAGTGTAATGACGATCAAGAATGAACCTCTTAACTTTAATCACTCATGAAATTTCAAATAAATCTGTTTCGTTAAAACTTTCGGCATTTATAAGTCATTAACATTTATTTTTGCAAATATCTCTACGGGCATACAATATAGCACTTTTTTCTTTGATATAAATAAACTACCTATTGATTTTATTGACTCGTTCATTAATTAGCCCTATACTTGAAACTCTTTCAATACTTTATATGCATATGTAAATTAACCGTAAAAAGTAGACTTTTATGAAAAATGCCAGAAAATATCACAAATTTTCTAAATTAAAAAAATTAAATTTAAAACTGCAAAACCAAGTAATCGTTTTGTTGGACAACTTTTCAATTTTTGTTATCTAACAAATTATTTCCACTAATAATTTTATAGGGATCAAAGAATTGTCAAAAATGCTTTTAATGTCGTTGTTGTAAAATGAGGAAATGTTAAATTATGACTAAAAACATGATCAAATTTAAATGGGAATAATTTTCAGATTTGTTTTTAATAAGGTATTATTATGTAATACATAAGGAAGCCAATAAGTATAACCTTACTAACATCCTTGTATTCAGTGAAACAGATTATCAGATTATTTTTATTTACTGATTGGTATGTTGATTAAAAATATATTTCTCATCGTATCTTTTTCAGTTCTTTATACAACCAGTAAAAATGTATTATAATGTTGGAAACCGAGTTAAGTTTTATTTATTATTATTATTATACTTATTATCAGTATTACTTATTATTATTATTGTACTTATTATTATTATTTATTTATTATTATTATTGTACTTATCAATATTTAATTATTTTTATTATTATAACTATTATTATTATTATACTTATTATTTAGCATGAAGTTTGATTTTCTTTTAAACCTGAAATCTTTACCGATTTTTTCCCATAAATGGTCATACATTTTTAACTGATTCACTTTTTATCTATCCTGTTTATCCTTATCATCTCTACTTCCAACCACTGCCTATTTCATGTACATCCCCCCTCGTTCATCAAAAGCATTTTAACAGTAGCCCTTACTAGCTTTGTATTGAATGAACTTTCGTATTAAAAAAAAAATAATGTTATTTTATATCTGATATTACTTAAGTCTTCAATAACATTTCCATTAATTAAACAACATTCTAGGAAAATAGGGAAAAATTTTAACTCATATTCGCCAAATTTAAGCTGGGATTTAATGAAACTGAAACTTCGATAAAAAAAAATAAAGTTCTTTTTTAAAAATGATGCTGTTAGTAAACAAGCAATAAAAACTCTTTTTTTAATTTATATATGGAGATTTTAGTTTCGGAAACCAAGAGGAAAGTCGAGCAAACTATAAACTATAATATTTACTAATAATAAAAATTCGAAAGTATATAGAAAATAATCCCAAATCATCAAAGAACATAAATAGCAGATCTCAAGATATCGATTACAAATATTTGAATAACAATAAGAAAATAATAAATTATTTAAGTGTTATTGGTACATTTTGAAATAATTTATAAGCAATTGGCAAAATAAATTTAAAAAGATTAATAATATATTCCTTTTAATTTCACGTGAATGAGGAACAAACATCGGAGGTGTGTAGACGAATCATGTTCAGCAGCGTGGAATTAAACCATTTGACATCATATCATCCCTTAAAGTAAAATGCAAGGAGGAAAAAAGATATTCTGCAATAAGTGGAAATCTTCACAATGGTTGTTTACGGATGAGAAGCCGAAACCTTGACTAAAATCACGGTCTCCTCTCGAGAAAGTTCTAGTGAACAGTTATTGGAACAGGAGTAGACAGTTTCAGATTCATTCAAAATGATCTTGTTTAATAAAAAATTGTTTAATAAAAAATACATTTTAATGGCATCAAAAAGTAACGAATATCTTTTCGCAGTTCAATTAAGCAGTTATTAGACTAAATTAAATTTTTATCGAATCATGTTTCTCTCGCGATTATTTTTTTAAGAATGTTAATTGCAAAGTAAAGTATTATAAATTTAAAACGTTTTTCTTAATATACAGCAAACATGGTTTTACTGATAAAGTTCTAGATAAAAATAAACATTGGCTTTCAAACAATAAAATTCTGATTTGAAATTACCAATGTCTTTTTGTAAAATCAATTTCAGATTTTTTTCTTTTTAAAAAAAAAAGGAAAGAAAACAAGGACACATTAATTATTGCATTTTTTTTAGATTGGGATCAGCGTTAAAACCACTTAAACGTAATATGCAAAAACTAAAAAAATTGTAGTTTAGTATGATAGTTTTCAATAAAAAAAGGTCTACTATACTTTAAAAATATATGTAAACGGAAGAAACGTCTGTTTAGAATGCTGTCTTTGTGTGATTCAATTAAATTATTCTGGTAATGTTCTATAGAAATTCGTAGTTTAGTAGTTAAAACAATAGTTTTCAATAACAATAAAGGTTTGTTCAGGATAATTAAAGTAATTAAGAGATCGCAATCAATAGAAATCGATTAAAATATCGAGTTAGTAGTACACTTATATAATTAATACGATAGTATCCGCTTTATGACACGTAATACAATGGAGTTGATTGAGGGTTTATAAACAGCGGTGGGTTGAGAACAGAGACTGAAAGGTTACGAGGGAAACAGAATATACCTGCGATCGTTCACATTTCGTTCTGTTACTTTTGTAATTGATACAAAACAATTAAACTTTGTCTAATTGATAAACGCAATAACGACAGTTATCACTTGGTAGCCATCTTAGGCTGTTTCCGTCTGGGTTTTTTTTCTGTCTGGTCTTTGTGCTCAACTTTTCAGTTACGATAAGAAAACGCCAAATTACTATTATTATTGTCTGTTTTATATTCATCATCATCATCATCAGCAGCAGCAGCAGCAGCAGCAGCAGCATGAATGACCAGTAATAGACTCTTCACTGTCGCCAGCGATAATTCCCAGGAATTTTCCGTCTGCCTCTGGATCTAGATCGAGCTTGGTCATGATCTCTGTGGGCTGAGCGAAGTAAAGACGGAAATAGAGAAAAAGAGAGAAAGAATTCCAGGATTTCAGAACTGGAAATCGGAGACGATTACCCGTGTGTTCCGTCTGTGACGGGCGAAAAATGAAAGCGGATATTTACTCAGTTATGGTTATATGATAGCATCTAAGCAACTATGATAATATACAGTTTTACCTAAGGGAGACAATTATAGTAGAGGTCTGTTGAGAGGGGAGAATTTCAGAGATAGCTAAAATTAAATGTTCCATCTTTTCTATCTCATTAAATCTTCTCCTTTTAACTCTGTCTGTTTATCTATTTCTCTACCTATCTATTTCTCTCTTCCTCTCTCTCTCCATATATATATATATATATATATATCTTAAAATAAAGAGGAAGAGCAGTAAGATTTATAATCCAGTGTTCTTATTAATTATTTTTATTTAAAAAAAAAACAGTGCTCAATACAATTCTGTAGTGCATAAATATTATAAATTTACTAATTTAAAAATATGGTTCTATCGCTACACAGGAATTACCATGTTTCAAAAACAGAAACTAAAAACTTTAAATTTAATTATGGAATTCAATTAAAATTCCTAGTACTGTTTTATTTTCAAACGAATTAATGGAAAATTTAATTCTATAATTAAATTTGAAGTCTTTAGTTTCTGTTTTTGAAACGTGGTAACTCCTGTGTAGCGATGGGACCATATTTTAAATTAGTAAATATATATATATATATATATATATATATATATATATATATATATATATATATATATATATATATATATATATATATATATATATATATATATATTAAGAAATGGACAAGGTCCGACAATTTATTTATTAAAGACATATTTTATGTTTAACGTTGTTATTTATAGATACAAGTATCTAAGCAAATGCTCTGTTTATGATAAACAGTATTAAATAACATTTACCGGCCTGAATGTTCGAAATTTTCAAAGAAAATATTCGTTCTTTGAAAATTTCGACATTCAGAACCATCTATACGGTAACCGTTATTTAATAATGTTTATCATAAACAGAGCATTTGCTTAAATACTTGTATCTATAAAATAACAACGTTAAACATAAAATATGTTCTTTAAATAAATATATATATATATATATATATATATATTTTTTGTGATACAGAATTTAATAATACCTAGGAAAAGACCAATCTTATAAGGCATTTTTAGCTTTTTCTTTTAAAAAATGCCTAATAAATTTTGTTTTTTCCTAGCTAATATATATATATATATATATATATATATATATATATATATATATATTAAAAATAAGAGAGACAGCGCAAACGTATTTTCTTGAAATGTGGATTTTTTAAATATATATTATGCTTTATTTTCCATAATTTTCCAACACGAGTTTCAGGTCGCGTGACCTTCTTCAGGCAAAGAGAGGATATTTCCACATATTATTAAAATGAATTAATTTTCCTTATGTTTTTCGATGTTAAACATTCTCTTTTTTGTGTGATATATATTGCTGACATTTACAAAAAAATTACTGATTTAAAGCACTGCACTTACATTCTAGTTCCACGTGCCATGTTTTTAATGGATGTCAGTTATCAGTTATCTCCTGTTAATTTCCCTCTGAAAGGTCTCCACTGCCTTAACCGGGTATTGAACTCACACTCTTTGGGTCCTGTCACTAGATCTAAGCCAGAACACTCTACCCCAGTGAGCGAAATAAAGGGTTCAGTTCGACATTCCAACCAAATGAAGAAGGCCGGAGTGTACAGCGGCCGAAACGTTGTGATAAATATGGCAACAAAGATGAGGAGAATAGTCCGAATAATGTAAATAGTGTACATAATACCTCATCTCAGAAATATATACAGACACTGAAGGGCCGAACTTTGTAATAAATATGGCGACAAAGATGAGGACAATAGTCCGAATAATGTAAATAGTGTACATAATACCTCATCTCGGAAATATAGACAGATACTGAAGGGCTGAAACGCTGTAATAAATATGGCAACAAAGATGAGGAGAATAGTCCGAATAATGTAAATAGTGTACATAATACCTCATCTCAGAAATATATACAGACACTGAAGGGCCGAACTTTTGTAATAAATATGGCGACAAAGATGAGGAGAATAGTCCGAATAATGTAAATAGTGTACATAATACCTCATCTCGGAAATATAGACAGATACTGAAGGGCTGAAACGTTGTAATAAATATGGCGACAAAGATGAGGACAATAGTCCGAATAATGTAAATAGTGTACATAATACCTCATCTCGAAATATAGACAGATATTGAAGGGCTGAAACGTTGTAATAAATATGGCGACAAAGATGAGGACAATAGTCCGAATAATGTAAATAGTGTACATAATACCTCATCTCGGAAATATAGACAGATATTGAAGGGCTGAAACGTTGTAATAAATATGGCGACAAAGATGAGGACAATATTCCGAATAATGTAAATAGTGTACATAATACCTCATCTCGGAAATATAGACAGATATTGAAGGGCTGAAACGTTGTAATAAATATGGCGACAAAGATGAGGACAATAGTCCGAATAATGTAAATAGTGTACATAATACCTCATCTCGGAAATATAGACAGATACTGAAGGGCTGAAACGCTGTAATAAATATGGCGACAAAGATGAGGACAATAGTCCGAATAATGTAAATAGTGTACATAATACCTCATCTCGGAAATATAGACAGATATTGAAGGGCTGAAACGTTGTAATAAATATGGCGACAAAGATGAGGACAATATTCCAAATAAATGTAAATAGTGTACATAATACCTCATCTCGGAAATATAGACAGATATTGAAGGGCTGAAACGTTGTAATAAATATGGCGACAAAGATGAGGACAATATTCCAAATAAATGTAAATAGTGTACATAATACCTCATGTCAGAAATATCGACAGATACTGAAGGGCCGAAACGTTGTAATAAATATGGCGACAAAGATGAGGACAATAGTCCGAATAATGTAAATAGTGTACATTTGTTTCTTATTTCTTTCTCAATCTTCTTCAGGCTTTTTCCTCATTTTACAAACTTTTCAGTTTGATTTTCAAACTTTTTCATGTATTTTTTTTTCTATTTTCTCGTTCTTTATATTCTTTACTTCTCTCCTTTCGCTTTACAGTAATTCTTTCTTTGTTTTTAGTTTTCTTCTCTGCTTGTATTCTGCTTCTCTTATCCTCTTACTCTTTACATTTATCGTACGACATTGGAAGTGCTCGGACGAACTGCATCTCCTGGTTCCACCAGGTCTGACTTTCACTGCTAGAACCCGTCATGCTACTTACATAGTAGCAACCCCCCCACAACCGGACATACCCTCCGTATTTCATTGGCGAGAAGCAAGTTCCTCTCAAACAGCTCCTTCCCGTGAACCACTGTGGAACAGACTCCCAAGAGGATGTTTCTCTGATCACTACAATCTTAACCTATTCAAGTCTACAATCGACCGCTATCATTCCCTCTTATCCATATAAACTACCCTTTAACGTAACCCTCTACCTAGAGTGGCTCCCTGTCCTTATACAAGGTGAACCTTCCTGTAAAAAAAAATATATTTATTATTATTTTCTCACTTTAATTCAAAATTCATTTATTTTCTCTTTAGTTGAATATTGTCCAATTTTTCTGCAAGCGTATAATCAATGTATTTGTCGGTATAATTTCTTGAGAAATAAAATATTAATTTATATTACTTTCATGTATGTTATTGTCATTACCATCGCATGATTTAAATATTTGCATTTCTCTAATCAATCATAATAATTTTGTAATCAAAATCCTTGTAATTATTGCATAAGTCATTGTATAGATTCAGATAAAGGTTATTTTGTCCAATTGGTCTGCGCCATAATATTTTTCTCATTACCAGATTATCAGGGCCTGTGTAAATGACACTAATCATTTTTTAATGCTACACTCTATGCTTTTCAATTCATGACCATTCCCAGATAGTTATAAGAAAAATGACAGTCTCCCTTAAAATTATTAAAATATTGTATGGCCTGCAACTTCTTTAATAACCTGAAACTATTTTTCATCAGATGGAAAGTAATAAATACAAATTATATACATTCTCCCCCAGATGAAAGATAATATTAGAATTATCGTAATTCGCCATGTATAATACGCCTTCATCCATAATACGCACCCCTAAAATTGTGCTGAAAGTGTGGGAAAACGCTTCTACTCACGTATAATACGCACCCTTTATTTGGCAATCAAACCCTATAAATTGTACCTCAGCAATTTCATTACGGGCAGCGTTTTCTACACTTACTAAAAAAATGGTTTTAAACATAAGATAATATTATTCTAATTTAGTTTTATGATAATTCTTATTTTATTTTACATTTATAAGTATTGTTAGGTACATATGATTGTATTTGACATCCTTATGGGGTGGCAATCGCCGAATGTTATTGTCAAATTGTCGTATGTTTTAGGTGAGTAGTCATTTCGCAACTTAAATCGACCTATGAAACGGCAATGTTTTAAAGATTTTTGTAGCTGTGCCCTCTAATTTTGCTTATTATTTTTTTAGGAAAAAAATGCGTATTATGCGTTAAGAATTGCGGTATTTGTCTTAATGTTTCTTAATTAACGCATGGGTCAGGTGTAATCTGGAGATGTATGTTATGTATATGCATTAGAGATAGAAATAAAAATGATTTTTTCCTGTGCATTTAGCTTCATTCCAAAGACATTATAGATGTTCTTATAGATATTTTAAGAATTTACAATGACTTTTAGAATATGAGTGCAGTCAAAGAAACTCAATGAAATTATATCCACTTATACATGATGATATAAACCTGAATGCGATCAAGTTGCTCACAAATAAATATATTCTAACGTTGTTCCGTAATATATATTCAGATGTACACATGCTAAGGTCACATGAGAACACAAGTAAGAGAATGGAATTTTTAATGTGTTCGTAAATATTTAGAGAGAAACAATGTCAGAAATTATTACACCAATGTGGGGGGGGCATTGTTAATCGGATGCAAAGATAAATTCGTTCTGTTGCGCTTGTGATCATGAAAATGCAATATGCAGCCGACAGTGAGTAAAAATTGACTGCTGTAAATAAATTTCGATTTTATCAAAAGTAGGGCCTTGAGCTTTAATTATCCTTATCGCATAATAAAGTCGTACAGGAAATTTTCAGATTCTGTTTAACGTGAAAAGAACGTTGGCGTCATTAGGGTTCAATTTGATTCTAGGGATGAGTACTATAAAGTCTTTGTAACTACCACTAATCAAGGCCAACTTTATACGAGTTTCGTTGAAGTTCCTTCTTGCGTGTTGCGTTGCACAACTCTTGGGTAATTAAGAAATTGTGCAGTAGCATTAAAATGGCACCGATTTTCAAGTTAAGTCGATTGAAAGACATGCCAGAAGGTGTAGGTGAGTTCATAAACGCCATTGGATAGTTCTGAACTTCTTCATCGTAAGCACACGACACGAAATCGGGGCTCATTTATGTTTTGGATTCTCCTGGAGGTTAAGAATTTCCTCACTTATTTTTTTTTTATTTTAGAGAGAGACTTGCCACATCCCGTCTGTAAGAGGAGTTGCAGGGTAGAAAATAATTTATCACCCACAAGGAAGTAGAGACGTTTTTGGAATCTATCGAGAAGGGAAAATGAGAATTGGGCAATCTCCTCTCCAAAATATGATGCTGTACTCCATTTAATGCCTAATTTGGTTCTTGTAAAGGTAGAGAATAGATACTTATTGGAACGGTACAGGGTACCGACCATGTTTCCTGCACTTCAGCTCTGGGGTTAGTTTAAGGCCCAAGAGTCTCTCAAAGCACGGGACCTCTTTGAGGGTACGTCCATTCGTCATGTAGTAATTCGGGTCTTCATCAGTAATGATGGAATGTGACTAGTTTGTTTTTCGAGGCATTGGATGTAACCATCCAGTTCCCCCCCCCCCACACCCGAGATGTTAGAGCTAGATCAGATGCGAGATCAGCTGCCAATTTCTGGTCAACACGAGTTTTAGAGGTGTACCCAAATATAGTAATATCATTAGCAAAGATATTCACAAAATTATGTAAAGTAAAAAGAGGGCTGGTCCAAGAAGTGACCCATGGGGGGGGGATGCCTGCGTTGATTGTCAGGGCCTCCGTATATCTGGTCGTTGTCAACTACTTTCAGGCAGATAAGCTGTTAGGAAGGGCTTTATTATTAAGAAAACTCTTGCAGTGATTCCATAGCTGAACTGCTCGAGCAGCAATCCTTTGTGTCACTTATGATTACGGAACAATGGCTTAGTAGATTAAAATGTTGGTTCGTGAATTTGGTGACAGTGATTGTGAGTTCAGTCCCTGGGTCGGGCAGTGTGTGCTTGACCTCAGTGGAAATGGGCGAACTGAACAGTACTACAAATATGAATTAGACGATGACCCTAGACATGGAGAGGGGAATGAGGTCTACCCCTGTAGATAAAATAAACTGTTCAGTTCAGAATTCCTTGTAGATCGATAAACATCACAGGAAGACAGGAGAACACAACGGCCGAAACGTTGTGATAACAACAAAGTTGAGCAATATAGCGGAGGGCTCTTGATTAGATTTTCATCCCAATATGTTGGGTGGAGTAGATGCCTCTGTCTTTTCTAGAAATACTTTCGCGGTAACTGTTCCGACGACGCTAGTTCCCAGACTGCATAAATTTAAAGCTGCTACTAGGCTGGCATCTCGGTCCCACCCTTTCACTGTCGAAACGGTTAAATGTGACCGTCTCTTTTACTCCAATAGCTTCATGTCTCGCACCTATTACTTGTTTTACTGATAGCTATAATCTCCAACTATTCAAATGTAATGTCAATCGACATCTCCAGATGCCCTGATCTATTCCCTGTCCTTCTCTTCATCATTTCCTCTATTACGCCTCTTTACTCTCGCTTCCACCCTCTGTAACCCCTTGCGTGCTAGTGGCATTCTGCCTTGCTTGGGGTGAAATGCTTTAAAAAAAAAAGCCAGCAGCTTGCACCACCTGATGTTTTTGATAAGCGTACAAATAAAGTCATCTTTATGTTCGACAATGTTTTTAATTCTCTAAGAAAGTTCAGCTTTTCTCACTCTTTCATTCAGTAGTCTTTCCTTCCGTTGTTTGCAACGTCTAAATTTGATCTCCATATTTGGGTTGGGCGATCTGACTGACTTTCAAACTTTCCATTTACATCTTCCTTTTCTCTTCTTTAGGACAGTTTTGTAGGCTGACGTGCTTTTACCGATTTCGCCACAGAGATTTTTTAAAAACAGTAAGATCGATCTTGCTCCCCAGAACACTCCTCTGTGGCGAAATCGGTAAACGCACATCAGGCTATATGACGGTTCCGTATAGGATACAGGTTCGATTCCTGTCGGAGGACACGTATTTTCAGTGACAGTTTCTCGAACATTCCGGCCGATAAATGTTGTTAATACTGTTTATTATAAACAGAGTATTTACTTAAATATTTGTATCTATAAAAAAGAATGTATAAACATAAAAATGTCTTAAAATAACAGATTGAATACAACAAATTTAACAGGCGAAATAGGAAAAGACAAAATTATTCGTACAGTATGAAATCTATTATGACAAATGAATTTTATATTCCTTTTTTTGTTTTTTGGGTTTTTCTTGTGCTTATTCACATATTAAAAAAACCTGGCATCATACGGGCATTAGATTTTGAGAAATGGATAAAAATATTCAAAATTGATGGGTGTACGAATAATTTCGTCGTTGACTGTACAATATGGCAGATCTTATTTTCCTTGTTTACAACAATCAAACCTGGCCTTCTCACTTGAATGTGGAGATCTGTGAAAATTTCAAAATCTATCGTATTCTTCTTGTTTTTTTTTTATGACAGTCTCTTGTTTATTTAGATGATCAACGCAAAGTCGTTTACACAGTTTCTAGTGTATGACTGCCATTACGATGTCGTGACTAATTTTATATTCCTTTCGAACCTAGTGTGGTTTATAGTCATATATTTTTTCTTCCCAGAAGTAGAATTTACTGTTTTTCTGAGTTTGGTCAGTGTTTTTTTTTTATGTAGTTTGTCTTGTGACAATGATAAGGGATTTCATTTCTCGTTTTAGCTGTTATCTGTCTGACCTTTACAAGATTCCTTATGTGCTATCGATTCTATATATCTTTTAAATTCTCCATGGAAAATCTGTCCTTTTTTTTTTCCTCATTGCGTTACTCACTGCCCTCGTGTTCATCGTCTTTTCATCCCTTGCTACATTATTTCGAGCAGTTTTCATGATATTTTCGCCTGCGTATTTTTAATCGCTATTTATTCAGCTACTTCCTTATTCATATATATATATATATATATATATATATATATATATATATATATATATATATATCTATATATATTTACACACAGTCTATCTGTAATACTTCTGGAGTGCGGAATCATGCGCATGCGTGGTACAACTTGTCTCGATTAGCTTAAAACACACACGTTTGTTAATTGGATTGTAAATAGTTTTATCTGGGGTTGAAACGCCACCAGTTTTATGATAACCCACTGTGAAATCAAGATGTGACAAATTCATAGAAATCACCAGCTCTCCACAAATAGAAATAAAGAAAAGAAAATAAATACGTAGATAAATTAAAACTTTCGTGATCAAGTGCCACTCGACCGGATGGTAGGGAATTCTAGTCGTATTCAGTACGCATTCTAGTTAAGGCCAGTCACGATCTATCCGTCGTGATGTAGAGAGGGTCAGTGAGAGTGAGAATCATAGTTGGTGATAGGCAGAGCTCATACTGGCTGAAGAGGAATTCTGGTTCATTAGTCTGTCATGGGAGATGGCAGATGTAACAGTAAAAATGCCCAAGTGCCACATACTTATCCACCAGACAATGCCAAGTGAAACCGTGAATAAAGAATCCAGGATATTGAGAATCCCTGTTTTCTTTTCTCTCTGTTGTGATATTTTGTTTTCCTTTGTTGAAAGTATACCGTGCCTTTCTTAGTCTTTGTTCATAACAACACTGATGTGGACCCAAAGTTGGGACCACGGAAGGAAAACACGGAACACGGATTAGAGGTCAGAAAGATATATTAAACAAAAAGGTTACAAAGATAGTGTAAGTGTAAGCGGGGCTTACTATGTGCTAGTGTCCAATATTGGTAGACGTACGCGGCTGATAGTACGGTATTAGAATACTCTCTCTTCTCCCCCTCTTCTTCTTCTCTCTAGAGTGTTATGTCGCATACTTTATATAGTCCTGGAAGAGTCCATGTTGTAGGTATGTTACAGTCTCACAATAAACACAAACGGAAATCGAACCATGTCACGGTACAGAAGCTAAACATTCGGTGAAAGACTGTGAGTTCCAGCAGTAAGTTCATACATGGTCCGTAGGTCTGTTGATATATATTTTTGTCTATTAGAGGAAGAATCCTGTAGATTCAAGTATTAATACGGCCAACATGTTCATTCCTTTTATCAAATTTCTACCATTTAGTTTTGTTTCTAACATTTTCTTATTTTCCCAACATCCTTTATGTCTCGCATCATAGTATTCCTTTCTTCTTAATGCTCTAATTGTTTTGTTATGTTGTAGTTCGAGTCTATATTTATTCATATATATATATATATATATATATATATATATATATATATATATATATTAGTAATAAATGCGTATATTTCGGCAGCATGTTTCCATTAAGACGTGTTTCGTTGTATAGTTTAGACATGTTCTGTCTCCTTATTTTGGATAAGATCCGCTAGAACCGTTCTGTAAGTTAAA
Organism: Acanthosepion pharaonis; assembly: GCA_903632075.3. NCBI lineage: Eukaryota > Metazoa > Mollusca > Cephalopoda > Sepiida > Sepiidae > Acanthosepion > Acanthosepion pharaonis. Next base: position 2,031,829 of record CAHIKZ030005625.1, read on the forward strand.
TTTCTTACAAATGAAGTGATGAACTAAGTTACCTCCCTTTAAACGATTTCAGCGGTTACTCACTGACGCAGTGTTTCTCACTCCATTTGTAAGAAATTTAACTTTCAGATAAGACAATTTATCTCTGACAATAATGAATACTATAATATTTATTTTATAATAAACAATACCCTGATGATGACATGGATATGTCGAAAGTACTTGGTAATAAAACAAATATCTATAAACACGGCGATTTTATCTCGTCCTTCAATAATGACATCAAAAACTTATCCGCGACAGAACATGTCTAAACTATACAACGAAACATGTCTTGATATTAGTAATAGTACAGGTTTCTCTATTCCGAACTATATACTAATGTCATCGTTGTAGTTTTTTAATATTATGATTAACATATAGATTTCTATTTTGTTCTTAGCATATACATTCAAGTCCTCTGTGTATATTAAATGGTTGACTTGATGGACAAGCAGCTGGTTCCATGTCTCTACTAGGTTCTTTTCTTAACATATTTCAAGCATTCTTTTCCAATATGGCGTGGCTAATTCTTCCAAATAGTACATAACTAATTTACTAATTTAATATCCTGTGTCGTTCATGTTCTCTGTCGCTAGCTAATAGTCATTGAATAACGAATGTATTCTTTCTGAAGGACATACAGGAAGCATCAGCCGGAAATGCACCTAAGAGTTGCAGGATGATTCCTACTGTGAGCTGCCAAGAGAACATCTGCCGGTCATAACACATACATCTAGTATTCGTGTCCCCTGTTTATTGGTCATATGATTTGTGTTAAGCATGAGTAACGGTGTTGTATGCTTGCAGCAAATTCAGAATGATAGATTGGTTAAACCTGGTTACAATAAGAGTAATATAGAGAACACTCTCGACTCTTTAATGTAGTTCATTTTGGTAAATTTAAAAGGAGGCTCAGTGGAGTAATGGATAGCAGCTCGGAGAGCCGAGTTCGAATTCCAGTCGAATACAATACATTCATTTACGTGCTAATACTCTTGGGAAATATATGAATCCTCTTCTTCTCCCCTCCCCAGGGCGGACCGGGTTCTGTAGCCTTGGATGACAACTGGTCTACAGCATAAAAAAATGGAAACCTACTGCGGAAAAAAATCTGCTTCGACAGAAGATACATGATCGCCTAAGCGTGTATCAATCATGGGACATAAATGACTGCAATTTAAAAACACGGTAAAATAAGGGAAAAACTATAATAGTAAACTATATTATATATTATATCAAATATAACTACATTGCCCATTCATATAACGTAAATTTAAGATAAGAAATATACTAGTTTTTAAATTCTTAACTCTTAATAAATGTTCCCTTCATCTCCATCTTGCATTCTTTACTTTAAACCTAATAAAAATGAATGAGAAGATTAAAGAGTTTTGGGCGATTAAGATATTATGACAGATTAACTTTAGATTCATGTCAAGATTTAACTTAAGATTTAAATGAGATTTTTCTCAGAGATCAGTTCTGAAATAAAGGAAATGAAATATTTCAGCTTCCGGTATTGAGCTGTGTTAACCAAGATGAACAAATATGCGATTCAAATCTATATCGGCTTACGATTCCAATTACCTGACTCAGCGTAACGATATAATTTATAATAGACTGAGACATGCGCAGCTGAAGACAAGTTAACAAACTCACAGCAACTCATTGAAAGAAGACAACTTTCTAACTTTTACTTTTCAGTAAAGTCATTATGCTCGTGTACTATCCAAAGGAACTTCTGTTATACCCTATTGTCAGCTTTCACGGAATTGAAAATTAGCATAAGAAACAGAAAATAAATAACGAAGAATAAACCCTTAAGACTTAGTGGCTTTGTTGTCTTACTTAGAATGAAATGATTAAAAAAACACAAACGTATTTTACTACTGCCAATTCTCATCAATTCTCGGTTAATTTAGTGACTATATAGACAGGCCAATTTGGTGACTATATAGACAGGTCAATTTAGTGGCTATATAGACAGGTCAATTTGGTGACTATATAGACAGGCCAATTTAGTGACTATATAGACAGGCCAATTTAGTGACTATATAGACAGGCCATAATACAATACGATTCCTATGACACTACAATTTATCTGTTGTAAACTAATTTTAATTCATTGATTTTCATTCAAATTTACCATCTCAAATATCAATTTGAGATGGTAACTTTGACCAAGTGATGTAAGAGATCGTGGATCTTTCAACCAATTTTCATCAAACTTAACAATTGTTTTTTAAATGAATCCTCTTTTAAATCCCTGGTAACACACTGAAAAATTGAATTTCAAAAACTCCAAAATAATTGTGGTCTGAAGTGTGTTGCCTGTTTTACTCCTTCATGTCCTCGGCTAAATTTAATTGAATAAATACAGATAACTTCTGTTATATCAGTAACCGCATTAATTCAAAATGTTTTTTAAATGAAAGTACTTTAAAGTAATTGAAGAAGATAGACTCTGTTACATCTAAACATGATGCTATTTTTGCTACATTCTAATTGAACACATTTTCTGATTGACCTGCTGGGTATGGTAGTTTATTCATAAAAATAGATACACTAGAAACTATAAACTTTGTATATACATGTACATAAAAAGGAAGTCTCCTTTTTATATATAAGGATTTCTTTTTAGTTACTGTTATATATTACTTCATAATAAACTTAAAAAGAAGTCGCTTCATTCTGAGAGAAAAAAAAGCTTGACTGTAGTGTTTCCGAACTTTAAATCAAATCAAAATTAATTGTATTTATAATTAGTTCGTGGGGTCCTAATAACATTTATCAGTCAGTTATATGCCATGCGTGATATATTGACGATATTTGCGAGAAGAAGGGGATTCATACCTTCCCTAAGGTTATTAACACGTAAGTGAATATAATGGATTCGGCTGGAATTCGAACTCGGCTCTCCGATTCTTCAATCCGAGGTGCTATCCATGACTCCACCGTGCCTCCTCAACATTTAACATAACATTTATAATGTTGTCATTTCTTCGTCTAACATAACAAGAATTGTTTACCTTTATCATTTGTTCACTTTTTTTCTGGTTAAAATTTAAGTGTAGTATTTGTTTTAATCGTTATTTGCTTTCTGAAAAGGTATTTGTTAACTTCAGTCAATTCTTTACTGATTACTGTATACTGCTGCATAATGTATATGTATACGTATAATGTACATGTGCATATGTGTGTGTGTGTCACCCGAGTCATGTGCTTGCTCTCAGCAGGCGGATGTGCTTCCCCTTCGGAGTGTCAAGTTCGTGATAAAAGGATCGGATACAGACTGACCCAACAGGCAGGGCATCCTCCTCTGAGAGAAAAGACTTCAAAGCGACGCTTAGTGTCAGCATGTAACTATGTTGTTCGTCACACCACTGCGCAGTGGTCGTCTGCTTTCTCTCATAGGACTTATGGCAGCGGGAGACTAAGATGAGAGAAACACATCTGGTTAGCAAACGAACCGTGCCACTCATCACTCATCGACACAGTCGAACACCTAGGTTACCAAAGAGAAACGCCTACCAAGCCAGTCACAATACAATAGCTTTGTTTTTTAGATTGTCTCGATTTATTTTATGAAAAAAGTTACGGTTTTTTTTTTCAGCGCGATGAAAAGGACAGTAATGCTATTCTGTAGTTGTATATAACATTACAAGTTGCAAAATTCTCAATGTTTTTTTTTTTTTAAACTGACATCTCTAGTTTATAATTGTTGAACTATTTCAGTCATTATCGTTGATTGCTATCTGCCTTTAATGATGGACAAAATAAAGCAGAAAATTTTACCCTTCATTAAGGCACTGTCTTTACGTAACGTAGTCTTTCTTCATTTGTATATCAACTCGAAAATTATGCGATTACCCTGAAATAACATTTAATTTGGTCACCATTATGTTTTGTCATGGTTCTAACACATTCGAAAATATGTTAATGAATGAAGTACATAAGCCTGAATTTCTTGTTCTAACGTCTGATATTGTTGTGGCCTGAAAAGAGAGACGCGGAAGACGAAGGTAGGTTGAACAAATCTATTGAAATAACAGGTATATACAAAGCAAGCGTATTAGTAATAAGCGGATAGAAGTGTCCGTCCGAACGATCAGGTTACACTGCATCTCGGCTGCTCAACGACTGCCTTTTTTATCACACCCAGACACTATTGTTTCGACTGTCGATTAGTTATCCTACGACCATTGTCTGCGATGGACATTACTTTAAGGTAGCGTACGTAAATTTGTAATGCTGCACATTTTAACTTCCATCTTTTCCAAAAAAAATCTTTTTGCACAATACTGACTCACCCTTGATCTTAACTACACATAATCTAAAAAAATAATTCATAATATTGATTGTAAAACGCATTATCTTAATTGGGAACATTTGGTAACTTAGAGATATTGATCAAGTTCTAAGGCTTATCTTGAATTTTTTAACTGAGAATTATTAATCCACAATTCTAATCGCTGAATTCTATATACAAGAGTAGTTTGTTTGCATTGTTAATCTGAAACTCTACCCGCTCTTATGGATTTGAAATTGAGCGATTTTGTTTTATTTGGAGAGGATAGGGTTCGATCCACATAAGCTTTGGCTTAGAAATTTATTTAACACATCACGATTAACAGATTAGACTCTACATAACTATCTTTCTTAACAGTGAACACATTGGTGTTTGCCAAATCTGGAATACTCAACTTCAGATAAACATCAAATATTTACCATTCTCTAGGGAATAAAACTGATTTTAATTTTCCATGAAATTAGTTTGTTTTGTTTTTTTAATATCCACGATCAAATTGCATTTTACTTAGATTTTATAAGGTTATTTACTTGAAAGAAAATATTTACGTAAATTATTTGAAGAAAATCTTAATATTCCCTCATTGATGCAATAAGTACAAACAATTTTATTAAATTTGAATAATTATTTAAATTTTCTTCTATTTTTAAAAAGCAGATGAATCAAGCGTTTGAGATTCTGTTCATTTTTCAGGCCATTTCTTTAAGAAATAAAAAGGATTTTAATTGCAATTACGTCATCATTAATAATGATACAATAATTATTATATATATATATAACGTCATCCACAGACAGACTGTTTTGCAGCTCATCAGTGTGGCTAGAGATCCGGTTGCCTCTAGCTAGGATCGAAACCCGACTGAATTGGTGTCAGTCGGAGATTCTAACCATTCGGCGCACGGTAGGGAAGAAAATGGATTTTTTTAGCGTATTTATTTTTATAAACACGCCCAGTGAATGACAGTGACTCAATTCGCATCTGCGTCCTCTTCTTTCAAACAGTATTAAAAGACTTTAATAAAAGTTTTATATGCGATCTATATTAATCTTGATTACGAATGTCAATTGATCAAATATAAATAAAATCGAGTGTACATTTGAAATCCTTCTTATTATTCAACACCAAAATGTAAGCATCATCAAAAAAATATATTAATTCGATCTAAAAAGAATAAAATAAAATAAAATAAAACTAAACAACTAATGATTGGTGATTTGTTGAAGATTTACAATTTTACCAGTTATTTTTTTAATCAATTCACCCCAACCAAGGCGATAAAGTCACTAGGACGTAAGGGATTACGGAAATTGAAAGATAATGAGAAGACTTTAGAGATGAGAAAGGACAATAAAAGAACAGGATTCAGGAAGACAGAAGATGGTAACTGACGTTGCATTTAATTTTTTAAAGATTGTAGATGGCGGGGAAGCAAGAAAAGAAACTATCGGAATAGAACAAGCGGTTGCATCTATCTAGTTCAACAGTAAAATGGTGAGACCTACTTGCCAATCCAGTACTATGCTTAAATTCACTCAGTTCCATTGGTTTAGGTTGTCCCGTAAAGTTACCGCTTTTAAACAAAGATCATTTATCTATTTAATGTTTTCATTTGTTACACGTCAACAGTTCCCCGTTTAATTTATCGACCTGGGACCGTGCATCATCAACAGTCAGAAATAGAAAGTTCTGGAAACGTTCGCTAGACGAAAGAATCGCTTAACATCAACTCACTGAGGCTGGCCAGTAGGTCATAAAAATCTCCCAAATGTAATGACTGCAATGATAGAAGCGTGTGAAAATTATGCATAATGCATAAGGTACACGTCATGGGTTCGTGTGGCGCAGGTCGACATCTCTTGCTCGGGGACACACAATTCTCTACTCGGACAACTGAATAATGTACACTCCTGTGTTATACTAGAGCTCTCTCATGTTGCTCTGCACACTCTAAGCCGACTCATCGTTAGATTCCCCTGCGCACCTAATCCATATCACATGTACACGACTCTTTCCCGACGGAGAGTCATGTCAACCGGTGGCCTGAGCCGTTAACATCTATTAACTGCAATACAGATCAGCAGAATTGGTGTCCATGGTATCAGTTGTATACGTGGTTCCCGACTACCAAAAATTTGCTGCCTAAATATATATGCTCTAAGCCACTATTAACACCAATATGTGCTACTTTCATAGCATATTTAATTACATTATTCTGCCTATTTCAGTTGCATGGAAAGGACACGCCTTTTGCTGAAATATTGGTTCTGTAAAATTTCTTTTGCTATTAGTGATCATTATATTCTTATACTAATTGAATCTACAATGCATGAAACGTAATGTTACAACAAAAACATCGCTACGGATTATGTCTCTTCAAACATTTGTGCTACTGATTATGTCTGGTCAAACCTTTGTGCTACTGATTATGTCTTCAAACATTTGTGCTACTGATTATGTCTCTTCAAACATGTGTGCTACTGATTATGTCACTTCAAACATTTGTGCTACGGATTATATCTCTTCAAACATTTGTGCTACTGTTTATGTCTGGTCAAACATTTGTGCTACTGATTATGTCTTCAAACATTTGTGCTACTGATTATGTCTCGTCAAACATTTGTGCTACGGATTATGTCTTCAAACATTTGTGCTACTGATTATGTCTCGTCAAACCTTTGTGCTACTGATTATGTCTTCAAACATTTGTGCTACTGATTATGTCTCTTCAAACATTTGTGCTACTGTTTATGTCTGGTCAAACATTTGTGCTACTGATTATGTCTTCAAACATTTGTGCTACTGATTATGTCTCTTCAAACATTTGTGCTACTGATTATGTCTTCAAACATTTGTGCTACTGATTATGTCTCTTCAAACATTTGTGCTACTGTTTATGTCTGGTCAAACATTTGTGCTACTGATTATGTCTCGTCAAACATTTGTGCTACGGATTATGTCTTCAAACATTTGTGCTACTGATTATGTCTCGTCAAACATTTGTGCTACGGATTATGTCTTCAAACATTTGTGCTACTGATTATGTCTCGTCAAACCTTTTTACTGATTATGTCTTCAAACATTTGTGCTACTGATTATGTCTCTTCAAACATTTGTGCTGTTTATGTCTGGACAAACATTTGTGCTACGGATTATGTCTTCAAACATTTGTGCTACTGATTATGATTCAAAATGTCTGATTATGTCTTCAAACATTTGCGCTACTGATTATGTCTGTTCAAAATACTGATTATGTCTCGTCAAACATTTGTGTTCGGTTTGGTTTCAAACTTTGTTTTATTGATTATGTCTCTTCAAACATTTGCGCTACCTTCAAAATTTGGGCACAATTATTTAGTTGCCGACAAGTTTTTTTGTTTGCTGGTATATCAATTTTTTTGCCAAAAGTTTTTTTTGGTAATATTTTTTCCAATACAGTATTGCTTGTAATTTTCTTCAAAAAGTTATTGCTGGTAATATTTTTTTACAAAACTGTTTTGCTAGTATTTAAACCTATTTTTACACGTTTTGACCACAGGTTGGGGGTTAACTATTTACTCTTAGCTGAGACCCTAACAGGTGCTACCACCCCAAGTCAGGATGGACATGGGAACACCAGCAATTAAGAAGTGGTTCCACGCTCCTCAAAACCTGCTCAGAGGCCTTGCTGCCGGTTGTAGTTTATCGTCATACCGAGGACGGAGAACAGTCTGGTCTTTAAAAAATCTGATGTTTCTGCTAAGTAATCAGTTGGTGAGTTCAACATTTTCAGTAATCAATTCGAATGTAATTGGAACACGAAAACATTTACTTGGTTACGCCTTTCTCTTTAAAATGTTAAATTAGTCTCTCATAAAGCAAGTTATGGTGACAGATTACCAGTCGTAGTCCTAAACAAATGTGCCCCTGAGCTGGTCATACTGTTCTCTTTAAAATGTTAAATTAGTCTCTCATAAAGCAAGTTATGGTGACAGATTACCAGTCGTAGTCCTAAACAAATGTGCCCTTGAGCTGGTCACACTGTTCTCTTTAAAATATTAAGGGAGATAAACGTGTAGTTTAAACATTCTTTTCGCGAGGTTCAAAGGTCAATTAGAATAGTCCATAAAAAAAAAGATCTTGCATCTTAAAATAACGAGTAGCTAAATTCTGCTTTCTTGTTAATTATCAATTACTTCTGTTTCTGAGTGCTATTAAATTAAATAATTACCTTAATAACATCAACATTTAAGAGGAGAGAATTTATTACGTTAACTGCTCATATCAAGGATATTGTAACAGTTATTAGCACGGAAAGTGAATTTGGCATGCTGAGTTCATATCCCGGCTAATTGTTTCGTTCACTTTGCAAGGAAAAGGAACGAATATATCATCCTCACCCAGATGTTAAATAGCAGCACAGACTGGTTTCTTACATTTTAGCTACTGTTTTAAAAACTAATATTGAAGTAAATATTATTAGTCATAAATAATAATAATGTTTGCCAATGCTTCAGTTTTACTAATGTTCACCCAATACTTGGGATAGTGGGCGTTAAATAACCGAACACAAATATGTTTGCAAACGGATGTAGAGAGATAGTTTTGTCTACATTATCAGAAATCCTATCGAATACACAACTGTCTTGAGAGGAAGGAAAATGGTAGAGAAAGAAGAGATAACTTACTGAATTGAGGAGAGATAGACGGATACAGAGCCACTCAAGGTAGAGGGTTACTGTGTTGTATTGTATTAGGGTAAGAAATGACAAGAAGTGAAGTTTCTGGAGTTATGTAGGAAAAATAAATGCTAACACTAGACTTGATTTAATTAGTGAATAAAATTACAGAGTTCAGGCGGAGACGTTAGGAGTACAGTGTGGAAGTATAATTTAGAAGGAACCGGGAACCCAATCCTAAACAGGAAACAAGGGATGAACGTCTACACGTCTCAAAAAAACTTGGAGGAGTGTGAACCGGGCGATGAGCGAATTTTTCTACTCTTACTGGCGGAGGGGAGAGAAAAAATAAAATAAATAATTAGAGAATAAAATTTCAGAGTTCAGGTGCAGACATTAGCAGTATAGAGTATTAAATAGTATACATTCCTTTTCTCTGGCCTTAGTAGTAGTGAATCTCATGTGGTGTGTGCGGCTTGTGGCAACGTTTCTTCATACTGAGGGTACTGGGTTGGCAGTTTCCTGGTTGCTGTTCCCGACTGGTAGTTAGAAGTTCGAACTCTTGCGTAGAGTCTTGAGAGGCTGCTCTGATCAACAGTTGCATAATAGCGGGTTTCTTGCAGTGCTATGTCGCGCATGAATATGCGTCCTTGCATGCACCGCCGGTGGGAGACATTATGTTGCAGTCGGCACCAGTTCCTTTCTGCTCATGTCACGTTTGATGACGACTGCTAGTATTACATTAGACCCTTTCCTTACCAACATAACTCAACATGACCATAAGCAACCAAAAATATAAGCGTTAAATCGGCTCAAAAATTTACCTAAACCCTTTAAGATTTCCTTCTACAACATCCGTGGTACCAACTTCTTTAGTGTGGAATCGTTCCTCTTTGATAAATCTCCTGATGTACTACTTTCTTTGAGACTAACCTTAACTCGTCAATCACTTCCTCTGTCTCGATTCCCAGCTACCTTTCTTTCCTTAGAAAGGACTCTAAAATCCATATTCATGGCCTAGGAGTTTATGTCCGCATCATCTGCTGGTTAAGGAACTCCCTTTGGAATCCACAGACCATTCGCATATGTGTCTCTGTCTATCTCTCCTCAATTCAGTACTTCTTTCTCTACCTTTTCCCTTCCTCTCAAGACTGTTGTTTATTCGATAGCATGTCTGGCAATATAGACAGAACCATCTCTTTACATCAGTTTGCAAACATATTTGTGTTCGGTGATTTTAACACCCACCATACCAAGTAGCTTAAACAGTCTGTAACTGGCCTCGCTGACTTCTAAGCCCTTAACTTTTCCATCACTCAATCCCTCACGCAAGTAGTTGACTTTCCTCACGTTTTTTTCAGTAACCCTGACAGTAATGCTCCCCTTCCTGATCTCTGTTTTAACTCCATCCCTGACTTTTGTCGCGCTATGCAGCTCTGCCCTCTTGGCAACTCTGATCACACTGTAGCGTTTGTTAACATCTCCTTCCACTCTCCTTGCAGTCATGAAACTTCTACTAACAGAATATCTTTCTGATATGAACGCGCAGACTGGGACTCGTCCCGTGATTTTCTTCGCGACGTCCCTTCGAATGTGGTTTTTAATCATCCCGTTCAGAAATGTGCGTCTGAGGTCTCCTCCTGGGTCAAAGCCGGCATCGAGGCTTTCATCCCAGCAAGAAAAATACCAGGTTAAATCGCTCTTATCTCCTTGGTTCTTGCCTGCTTCTTGTCTCATAGGATTCACTTCTTTCGTCAGTACTAGAGTGACATGTTTGATTGCAGCAGATGCCTCTTTGTTTCTGCTCGTAATGAGTGCAAGCGTGTCCTCAGTGAAGCAAAGTTACTGTTTGCTGATAGAATGAAACAATGTATTGCATCTCGCAAGTTTAGTCCGAGAGATTATTGGCGGCTCTGCAAGAGTGCACTGAACTACAGGAAATCCTCAATTCCTCCTCTATTCAATCAATTCGAAGTCCTAACATCCACAGCTGATAAGGTTGAATGTTTTGCTCGGAAATTCCCATCCAATTCAACACTCAACTCATCCAAAGTATTCACACCTGATTTTCCCCCTAGAAGTGAGGCTCTACTGAGTGGGATGTGCATAACCTCATCGATGGTATTGGACATCATCATCATCTCTCATAAAGCAAGTGGTGGTGACGGGATACCAGCCGTAAAGAAATGTGTCCCTGAGTTGGCTTTAAGAACTCAGGAGACCCTTCTGACCCATCTAACTATCGTACTGACAGTCTCCTACCACTCTTCAACAAAGTCTTTAATCAATGCCGAAGTGGTTAAGCATCTTACCTCCCATGATCTACCATCTGACAAATAATATGGTTCTCGCTTTGCCCAGTCTACTGCTAATGTGCTTACGGCTATAAATGAATATGTATATCAAGCTCTTGATAACGGCGAATCTGGATCTGTGGCTCTTGTTATATCAAAGGCGTTTGACAGGGTTTGCCATACCGGCCATCTTTGTAAGCTTCAGGGATAAGGTATTACAGGACGATTATTTCATGTAATCCACTCATTCCTGTCAAACCGTGAAAAGAAGGTCGTCCTTAATGGGTTCTCTTCCAGATCCTTTCATAAGAACGCTGGTGTTCTCCAAAGCTTTATCCTTAGTCCTACACTGTTTCTTATATTCATTAATGATCATCCTGATTTCATAAGTTCTCAAGTAGGCATCTACCCAGGCGACACTACAATCTACTCCTGTCTCAGTAGTAAATCCGGCCACATCGACAAAGTTAACCTGACCGTTGGTCTCGAAAAGCACCTCCAATCAGTGGTTGACTGGGGAAGGAAATGGTGTGTTAATGTTAATGAAAATGTTAATGCATACAAAACGAAATTGTTTTCATTTACTCACCATAAAGAAACTTCACTGCCTCCTATCAATCAACATGGTTGATGCTCAACTTCACGAGAGGGCCTCACTGCACCTTCTTGGTCTCCCGTTTTCCACTGACCTGAGGTGGAACAACTACATTGAATCAATAGCTGCATCTACCGCAAGGAAAGTGGGTTCTCTGCATCGCGCCAGATGGTTTTTCTTGTCTGAGTCCATCCTTCAAATCTACAAATCTACCATTCGTCCGTGCATTGAATGCTGTTACCATATATGGTCTGGTGCCCCCCCCCCCCGCTATTCATCTCAAGGTTCTCGACAAAATTCCAAAGGTCATGATTTGGGATCTTGACTCCAGTCACTTTCTCACAGACGTGAAGTTGCTTCCCTCTGTCTTCTCTATAAATATTTTCATGACATCTGCTCTGACGAGCTATTTTCACTGGTGGCCCGACTGCAGGAAACAGTTAAATGCAACCGCCTCTTCTACTCCAACAGCTTCTTCTCTCGCACTTCCAGACAGCGGAACTCCCTTCCTCTTATTTGCTTCCCTGATAACTATAATCATCAAAAATTTAAATGTAATGTCAATCGACATTTTCTAATGTCTTGATCCCTGGTCTTCATTTTATCCAATACCCTAGACTTTTCTCTTACTTTCACTGTTTGTAACCACTTGCGCACTAGTGGCACTCCCGCCTTGCTTGGAGTCAAATGCTTATAAAAAATGTATACGTGTTAGTGAATAAATTAGTATACATGTATGCGTGTTAGTTAATAAAATAGTGTATGCGTGTTAGTGAATAAAATAGTATACGTTTCTACGTGTTAGTGGATAAAATACTATATGTGTATGCGTGTTAATGAATAAAATAGTACATGTGTATGCGTTTTAGTGAATAAATTAGTATATGTGTGTGCATGTTAATGAATAAATTAGTATACGTGTATGCGTTTTAGTGAATAAAATAGTATATGTATGTGCGTTTTAGTGAATAAATTAGTACATGTGTATGCGCTTTTGTGAATAAAATAGTATACGTGTATGCGTGTTAGTGAATATACACATTCACCAAATTATCATATTACTGAATTGCAAGTGAAGATCCGATTAAAGACTTTATTCAGTTAAGCCTTTCTCATAAATCTTGAAACTTATTAAGATCAGATTAAACAATCTTACAAATATTTAAAAATACACAAAACGAGGAAGGCGAGCATTGTACTATCATTTTTCAAAGGTAAAGAAAGAAGCTTTTAATGGAATTCGAAAATTGATACGAAATCTGCTCAAAGGCATCATATCAAGATGTACTGTCTACGAGTTATATTATATTGTAACACTGCCATTTCATCATTTATTTTCAATTTACCAAAGTTAGACAATCTTTAACCTGATAACTATTCAATTGAGGAATCGTTTGAGATGTCAAATTAGAGTCTACAAAATCTTTAAATGAGAATAAACCTTTGTGCAAATTAATTGAAACAACCTCTTTAGTTTCCTTTCTTTCACTATACAGTCAGTTTTAGACCCACTGGAGTGACAGGGTGTAATTGATTTCTATTTTTTCTTCAGATTAGCTCATTTGCAAAGGTGTGCAGTAATATGAATCTATTCTTTAGGGTGTATGATGAAATTTGTTTGGCCTTGAAAAATATTGCGTCATCCGTGATTGCATCAGAATTTTATCACGCCCAGACACTATTGTCTCGACTGTCCATTAGTTGTCCTACGGCCATTGTCTGCGATAGACGTTACTCCAAGGAAGTGTACTAAAATTGTAAAGCCTTACCAGTAAATCAAAGTACTATAGACTGGCCCGGAAATTCTCGTGATTTAAATCCAATCGAGAATCTTTGGTCAATCTCCTCGTAATAACTTCGGAAATGGACACGCGAATTACTAATATGTACACTGTTTCATTGGAAAAATACGAAAAAAAAGTAAATAATAACGGAATCATTTGTTTTGTTTCAATTAATATGCACAAGAGTGTCTATACACCAGTTTTGAGTGCGATGACAGATTATGTTGAAAGCTAGTGGAAAAAAATTATTAAAATAGATTTTTAGTAATTACCAACATAATATCAACATTTGAAAATAGAACAATGATTTAGATTTTTTTACCATGGTCGAATTGTTTTGCGCAGTAGCAGAAAACGAAGAAAAAACTTTGCTTTCATAAAATATATAACTTCATTTATTTGTAGTGTTTTAAATGAATTATGAAACTCTGTAAGCAAAGAAAGGTATAAGTATCATTTGAAAAGTTCATATTTTCCAAGTAAATTGTCTGTATATAATGATTTTAGGAGTTCAGGTCTTCCGTTATGCCTAACGAGAATTCGAAAGAATATTTTGTCATTTGTTGATGTTATCGTTCACACTAGTCATAGTAACAATAATAGTCAACTATGCTATCTCTTTTCCTCAATCTACATTTCTCTCTCTATCTCATTCTTTTGCTTGAAATTCTTTATGTGACAAATTCCTGGTTGCAGCAGGAAAACAAAAAATGGACGTACACCCAGGAATTACTTTGACTGCACCTGGAATGTACCTAGTAAACCACGATTTGATCACCTTTTTCCGGACGACACGGTATTTTTTCTCCCCCAATTCCCTATTAAATGATTCAGATCTGCACATTTTGGGAGAAGGATTCTATCATTCTTTCGTCCTTTCTACTTTCCTTCCATCTTTCATCTTTTCTTCGACGTGTTCCCATTTGTTCATCCTTTACAAATTTTCTCGCCTTGCTTTTTCTGCCTTCCTTTTATTTTTCTTCTTCTTCTTCTTCTTCTTCTTCTTCTTCTTTTCACCTTTGATCACACCTTTTCACTTCTGTTAGGCACTCCAGGCAGATTTGTTCTCTTCCTTGTGGCTGTCCCGCACAGGTAGATTAAATTTTAATAATATATAGGCTGGGAACGCTTTGCAATTTTGACTTGGTTTGTTGAATTTCCTTATCCGGCACTTGATCTTTGTTTTTTCCATTTTACATCCATGATGACCTGCGCGCACACACGCACGAAAGAACATATATATATATATATATATATATATATATATATATATATATATATATATATATATATATATATATATATATATATATACGAGTTCTTAATAATTTAAAACGGGTTATATGAAAGAAATGAAAGAAAAGAAGGAAAGACAAAAAAACATTTTTGATGAATTACTGTCTATGCAGACATTAATAAACCATTTTAAATGCAAATATTAGACGACATGCAAATGCAGACTATTATGATAATAGTATGCATTTGCATGTCGTTCAATATTTGCATTTTAAATGTTTCATTAATGTCTGCATAGGTACATATATCATCATATACAATTTACTTTTCTAATAATGACTAAATAATCATTTTAGGAGTACAAAATTACTATTAAGTATTTTTGCTTCGTTCAAATATCTAAATCGTGACAGTTTAAAAAAAATGGTATATAAGTCCGATGCTTGAAGGAACACACATACACATATATATATATATATATATATATATATATATATATATATATATTAGTGGTGACTTTAGGTTATAATTGTTGCGCTGAAGTCTAAGCAGGATCCAGTGGTGACTTTTTTGCAGTCATTCATTCCCTATTTCTGATTTAGTAAAATCACAATAACCAACTCACACACGCAATCACACACGCAAACACACACGCAGACACACACAATCACGCACGCAAACACACGCGCAATCACACACGCAAACACACACGCAATCACACACGCAAACACACACGTGTGCCATTAAAATATTTTAAAATTCTGTCGGATATTTTTCAGACAGACGTTTTATTTTATTTTTATTAAATCAGAAATAAGGAATAAAAAACTGCAAAAAAGTCACCACTCGACTCCGTTTAGAGTTCTGCGCAACAATGATAACCTAAAGTTACCACTGATATATATATATATATATATATATATATATATATATATATATATATATATATATATATATATATATAGGGTGTCCATAAAGTTCGTGGGCACTTTAAAAAATTTATAACTTTATTTCTATTTGCGATAGAAATAATTTGTAAAAAAATGTTATAAAATTTAATGTACCTAGTTTTAAGTATAGCTAAAATAACTAATGTGATTTCAGGCATTACTGTAAATCAACTGGCGAATGTTTTCCGTGAACTGCAAACTATGGAAACTTAAATAAAAAATTCAATAAAACCGTTAAAAAACATAGATTTACTTCTTTCTAATCCTTTTCATAAATTATTTCTATCGCAAATACAACTTAAGTTATAAGTTTTTTAAAGTGCACACGGACTTTATCGACACCCTGTATATATATATATATATATATATGTGTGTGTGTGTGTGTGTGTGTGTGTGTGTTCTTTGATCTATCAGACTTATATACCATTTTTTTTAAACTGTCGCGACTAAAGACATTTGAACGCATCTGAAGCATAATATACTTAATAGTAATTTTGCACTCCTGAAATGATTATTTAGTCATTATTAGAAAAGTAAATTGTATATGTTGTTATATGTACCTATGCAGGCATTAATAAACCATTTAAAATGCAAATATTGAACGACATGCAAATGCATACTATTTTCATATTAGTCTGCATTTGCATGTCGTCCAATATTTGCATTTAGAATGTTTTTGTTTTTTTTATTTCATTTAACATTATGATGAACAATAAAATGAACTCAAAGTCAAAATTTCAGAAAGAGAAAGGTATTCTTTAAATTACTGTTGTATCACGGCAACACACACACACACACCCAGAACTGAGAATATTTTTTACTTGGGTAGATATTTTTCAGGCCGACTTTCTTTTTTTACTACATTTAACATTATAATAAATATGAAAATGAATTCAAATTTAATTACAGCTATTGAAAAATCAAAATTAAAATCGTTTGAGATTTTTAAATATCATTTTTTATTAAACCAGTTAGAAATCTGTTTGCCTGACTCATGCTATAAGAAGTAGTTCCATTTGGCTTTATCGAACTGTAATTTGCGCCCCTGTAATCATTTTCTACAATTACTAGCCACGTAATTTTTCTTCATGCATCATTCTTTATCGAGGATGTGTGTTGTGGTGTAATGGATTGAGAACTCGAGTTCATTAGATTCACTTACGTACAAATACCCTTCGGAAAGGTATAAATTCATTTCTTCTCCCCCAGCTATGGGTTAAATAGCAGCACGGACTTGTTTCTTTAGCCTCGGTTGGCAACCAGCCTACTGCAGAAAGAAATGGCAATCTACTGCGGAGGAAAAAAAAACTGCCTCGTCAGTCATGTATCGAAAAATACATGATCGCCCAAGCGTGTATCACGTATAGCAATTAACTGACAGACTGATCATTTTTATGAAATACATTCGGCAAAATTATTTAAGTCAACATTTTAGACTATAAAGTTAAAAGATAGAGTTAAAAAAATACTAAATTAAAACAATTCGTGATTACTTCATTATTCGCGATTTTTGTCCAACTGAAATCAAGTACGAATGACACATGCTGCTTTGAAAAATATATAATTAAGCCGTCCCCTGAATTCGTACTGATATCTATCTATCTATATATATATATATATATATATATATATATATATATATATTCTTCAGTTATGTGTCATGAGTGATACACGCTTAAGCGATCATGGATCATTTGGTACATGACAGACAAGGCAGTTTTTTCCCACAGTAGGTTGCCATTTCTTTCTGCGGAAGACCAGTTGCCTTCCAAGGTCTCTCCTGCTCTTTACCCATAGCTGGGGGGGAAGAAGGGGATTCATACCTTTCCCAAGGGTATTAACACGTAAGGGAATGTAATGGATTCGACTGGAATTCGGTTTTCCGATTCCTCAATCCGAGCCACTATCCATTACTCCACCGTGCCTCCTCAATATATATATATATATATGTGTGTGTGTGTGTGTGTGTGTGTGTAAGGATAGCCCTAGTCGTAAGACGAGTTTCATGTTCATGCTATCTTCAGACGACTTGAACGCAAATTAGTAGTTAAACCCACCCACAGGATCCTTTTTCTTTGCTTATTTTCCCCCGTACGATGGTGTGGTTATACAGTTTGTTCCTTTTTTTTTTAATAAAATTATTTTGTTTTATTTTTTACTCGTGATGCTTGAAGCTATGCGGTTTACGGTCATTCCCCCCCCCCACGCACACACACCTTATTTTTAATTCACTTCGTCTAAAGATCGCGTGAGCATGAGACTCGGGTTACGACTAGGTCTATCCTTTCATAGAAATTAACGTTGTCAAGCGTGTTTTGCTCTGACTATTTTTTTTTTTGCTCTGTCTAGACGTTGAGAGCTTTACTTTACTGAGTAAGTAGGTGTTTGCTTTTAGTGCTTTTTCTCATTGCTATCCTTGTTCGAGATTTTCTCTTGATTAAGGGTATTTAGTATTTAGTGTTTTTGGCAAGTTATCCATTGGTCCCACCAACTGTTTTAGTTTTATAAATTTTACACACACACACACACATAAACTTGCACAATTTACACATTATGAATAAATACATATATATATATATATATATATATATATATATATATAATATAAAATTTATTTACAAAATTATAACATAAATATGTTATAAAATCACTACAAAAATATCCATTTTGTTTCAAGATTTTTGAATTCTCCTATACTTGTGTTTTGATTGGTCATTCTAGCTTTTGTAAAAGCGTTTTCCCCTTACGAAGGATCGTTTATTAATTTGAAACTTTTAAAACTATTTATTTTACATTCAACATCATCACTTGATAAGACACCGGAGGTGTTGAAACAAAATGGCTATTTTTGTAGTGATTTTATAACATATTTATGTTATAATTTTTTAAAATAAATAATTATATCTGCTCTACTCTGTATTGTGCACCCTTTTAAGAATAGTAATTGTTGGTTATTGGAATTTACTCCGTATACACCAATCATATACTTGGGTATATATATATATATATATATATATATATATATATATATATATATATATATATATATATATACACAATGACTGCTGTTTGCACAGCAGTGTTGCTTCCAACAAAACCTTCGTCAGATGATGACTCTGGATTCAGGCATCATAGTTCCGGGGCCGGAGCATCATTACCACTAGCCCAGAACGCCCCAGCAGTACCTCATGATACCACCAGGCTTTACTGGATTGTCGTCACTGCGTGGGACTGCGTTGAGTTGGCAATAAAATCTCGGCATCCGACCTCGAAAGGAAATATATTTGTTATCCAGCCATTTCGGACAAATTGCTCTTGGAGAACTTCATATTTTTCCAACTTACACTGATGCGCTCAGTCGAAATTTTCTTCAAATGGACTTCAAATTCAACAGCGAAAAAAATACAAATATCCACAGACTGTTTCGCTGTATCTCAGCTCTTCAGTTTGGCTATACGTCCGGTTGCTTCTATCTAAGATCGAAATCCGGCTGAATTGGCGTCAGTCGGAGATTCTACCCAAAGCCGTCGGCGCACGGCAGAGACGAAGGTGAATTTTAGTGTGTTTATTTTTAGATAAACACAAAGTAGCTGAGAGGACTCGATTCGCTTTACCGAAGAGTCTTGCTATAATAGCCGTAATAGTCACTGTTTACTAACTCAGAGAGTTCAACCGAAATTAATTTTTCAGGAGCCTATATATAAATATTTGTGTGTGTGTGTGTGTGTGTGTGTGTGTGTGTGTGTGTGTGTGTTCAGGTTTGGTTATTTTTTTTATTTCATTTTACTAAGGTACAGACCGAATTTTTAGGCTATTTCTGGAGAAAATTTCAACATGAATGGTCCAATGTCTTTTAAAATAGTTGACATGGTGAAAGAATTGGTGTTGGAATTTGTAGAAAAAACTGATGTAATCTGTGTGGCAGTTGACAAACATGTCTTGACCAGTCGAATTTTTATTCTTACAGACCATCATAGGCTCCAGATGATTTTTGCTTTTAAACGGGAAGAGTTTTCATTCCTTCCATAATTTATTTTATTTTATGATCAAAAGTCATGAGTCGAGTCGATTGCACAGACACGATCTTTTTTACATACGTTTCGTTTTGAGTTTTTTTGTTTTTTTTGTTGTTTTTTTATCTACAAAGCGTTAACTTCCGTTTTTACGTCCAGTTTATTGCAATATCAAACAGCCGATTTTCTATATATTTCTTTTCCGACTGAAAATGTAAAATAATTTGCAACAATAAGTCAATTTTTGACTCACCTGTTTCCATATTGAATTGAAATGATAAAACGAATCTTGATACGTTTTTTTAAATAAATATATTGATTAAATTCTGATTTTTATTTTTCTGAATTCCTTTGATGTGACTTTCTGCAACATAATAATAATAATAATAATAATAATAATAATAATAATAATAATCAACAGATATTTAGAAATGTAACAACGTTGTTAGTTGAATAGTTTTCATCGGCTGCCAAAAACAAATCCGATGTTATGATATGGATATAACAAGAGTAGAAAATCCTCTTTTTTAATATCATTTTCTATTTTCCCCGAATTGTTTTGAGAGATTATTTTTAAAAGGGAAGTGTTGCGCAATACTTTATAAAACTATACTGGCGTATTTTAGAATTTGTCTGGCAAAGAAATTGGTAAGTATGGCGTCAGCAAAAGGTAAGGTATTTTTGTTTGTGTGTTTGGGTTTTTTTAAGTCTCTGGCTATATTTACTCTGTAAAATAATACTGAATTTGGATTTTAATGTTTTTGCAAATTTACATTGAATCATTAAAATTAATAAAGGAATTTTTTGTGAGAAAATTTACATTATTTTATTGCACATTATCTTTTTTTTAACTTAATTCATTTTATTACATTTAAAAATAAGTACTGTGGACAGAAGCAAGGTTTGACTTTATATTTAAGCATTTAATTTGAAGCAATAATTCTTTGTTTTCATTTATCGATTCTAGTCACGATGAGATTAAATCAGATTTTTATTATATCTACTAAAACTATCGGTGTCCTCAGAAAACAATCTCCTCTACACCTACAGGCATGCACACTAATAACTGAATTCTGGTCAGGGTTGTTAACTAATATTCCTTTCTTAGGTTTCAGTAAGTAGGTTACACATCAATGAGCATGATCAGAGGTGAACTGCTAAAAGACAATTTCTAGCATAGTCTGCATATCTGACGCAATAAACTTGCTTCTAGCAATGCTTGTAAATATTGTGTGCATTTAGTATGTTGTCTCGTGTTTATTAAATTGCCTCATGCGAGATTTATTACACTGTCTATATATGTGCTTCGATACTATGTTTATTATACTGACTTCTGTACACATTATATTGCCTTGAGTACGCAATTACTATAGTGATTTATGTAGGCATTTATTACATCAAATTATGCGTGTATTTGTTGCATTGATTTGTTAAAATGTTTATTTTATCCTGTATAATTCCCATTCGTTTTTTCCCTGACAATGAACATGTTCTCTGTGCGCCATCCCCCAACATGATTCATGAAGTGAAATCATTTATTCTGCTTGTCAGTTTGATGAACTTCAGCTATAATTTGAACAAATGCTATTATTTTTCTGTAATCAATTAGAAAGAATAAAATGAATAATGCGTAATAAAACTGATTTTTTTTCCGATGGTCCAATGTTAAAAACAAATACCAAAAACATACCTATTTCAGTTGACGCGAAGTAATTGCAACTATATATATATATATATATATATATATATATATATAAACCTCTATATTTCCTTTCATTTAATCAAAAATGTAGCGTTCTTTTAAAAAGCTTTTGCGATAAATGGACATTTTCTCAATTTGTTTGTAAAATTAGAGGAAAATTTATGGAAAGAATTATTCGCAAACTATTCATTAAAATGTTTTACAATTACAGTCATGTGTTAAATATTTCTTCGAAAAGTAACATTTTAATGAGTTTTAATGAGTTAATTTTAATTTTTAAATTCTTCCAAGAAAAATGATCGCTTTCTCAGAAGAGTTTGTGGCTTTCAATTTCAATAATTATTTTTCTATCCTTCGCAAATAAACAGAAATACGCGTATGGTAGAAAAAAATCACTTCCAATGTCTTACGGATACTTTGTGCATAGATCATGATCAAATTTATATACACAAATACTAATACATAAGAGGATAAGCATTTAACAAGTTCTTGGATAATTCCTTTCCAAATTTTACCATTATTTCCTTGTTATATAACCATAATTTTTCCTAGTTCACTGTAATTTCTATAATTATTTTATTGAATAGTTCCGTCTTTTTCTTATGGAAAGAAGAATTAATACAGATATGTTATTTCTCGTTTTCCCAGTAATCTACTTAATCTACTTAATCTACTTAATCTACTTAATCTACTTAACTATAACTTCAATGTAACAATAAGAATTTTAAAATAAAAACTAAATGTGAAAACAAACTGTAAATATTAATTTTTACATTTTCATTTCTTTTTCTTTCTTTCTTTTCTTTTGTCGCATTTTATCACAACCAAAGAATTAGAATAAAGTTAAATAAGAGTCAACTAGTAAGAATAGTTGACAATGAAGGGTGATGTTTTATAGATTACATTCGTTCTTCTTCAAAGACGTAAAATTCTCTTGGATTTGCAGTAAAACGTCTGGACGTTTAGCAGGCATGCCTAAATATGGATTACGTTTGACTCTCTTCAACAAGTTAACCTTTACTTTCGATCCATGCTGTCTTCTACCTGATGTGGATTGACAGACTGAGCAAAGATGAAATGAAATATGGGTCAAAAATTAATAATAATGGTCGACAAGGCTTCATCTAATAAAAAATGAAGTTGAAATGAAATACGGGTCAATAGTTAATAATAATGTTCGACAAGGCTTCATTTAATAAAAAATGAAGTTGAAATGAAATACAGGTCAAAAATTAATAATAATGGTTGACATGGCTTCATTTAATAAAAAATTAAGATGTAAGGAAATACGGGTCAAAAACTGAATAATAATGTTCGACAAGGCTTCATCTAATAGAAAATTAAGATGACATGAAATACGGATCAAAAATTAATAATAATGGTCGACAAGGCTTCATTTAACGTAAAAAAATGACTGCTGCTATTTGTGTAAAATATGAAGTTATTAGTTTCGAATTATATATTTAGTTTTAAACTTCCGTGACTTTCTTCGTAAAGCGCATTAGACTGATATTTTTAACCTTCATATTGAGAATTGCGCCACTGAGGTTTCCTCTTGTGTCAAAGGCGGCATAGATACTTTCATTACCTCTCGGAAATACCAGGTGAAACCTAAATCCTCTCCATGGTTCACAGCAGCATGCTCTGTCGCTATAGCCCTCAGGAACCACTATTTCCGGTTATACCAGCGTGACAGTTCCCATCACAACAAGTGCCTATTCATGGTTGCACCTAATAAATGTAAATGTGTCCGCAAAGAAGCTAAGTCTCTGTTTACTGAGAAAAATGAGGCACGGTATTGCATCTAACAACTTTTGCTGTCGTGATTAATGGAGGCTGTGTAATAATGAACAAAATAATAGTAAGTTTTCTTCTTCAATCAAATTGAGATGTTAACATCTTCTACTGATAAAACTGAATGTTTTACCCGTAAATTCTTCTTAAATTCTACTCTTGACTCATCTAAAAGAGCCTCGTCTGGGGTGGTAGACAGCTACCCGACTCCGTGTATACGGGGTCTACGGGGAATTTTTGCCCGATCCTGAGGACTCGTTTTTAACCCCGCATTAAAAACGACCTTGTGCCACATTCTGCCTCACGGGGAGGTGAGGTAAATAACCTTGCCTAAATTTCCACTTAGAAATATATCTCTGTTCACTGATAATAAAACCTCATATGGTTTCTGCTATCATCTATAATCTGGATCCCCACAAAGTATGTGAACCTGATGGTATCCTTGTAATAGAATTTAAGAACTGTGCTCCCTAACTGGCTCCTGATATCTCTAAACTGTATAATAAATGCCTCGCAGCCTCTTGCTTTCCCCCCTGTTCAAAATCCTCATCTGCTGTTCCAGTTTTTAAGAACTCAGGTGAACCATCCGGCCCGTCCAATTATCGGCCTATTAGTCTTCTACTTCTTTGGGGGGGTAATTACTAAAGGCCCTAATCAATGCTGAATTGGTTAAGCATCTCACATCGCAGGATCTTCTTTCAGGCAAACAATATGGCTTTCGCTTCTCTAGGTCAATTTCTGATGTAATGACAATCATTGCGGAAAGCTCTTGATAAGAATGTTGAAGCTCGGACCGTTGCTTTGAACATCTCGAAAGCTTTCGACGAGGTTTGGTATATATGTCTTCTTCATAAGTTGAAAAGTCAAGGCGTCTTCGGCCAAATTTTTGATCTGATCCACCTATACCGAACGACCACTCTTCTGGATCCTCTCGTACTAATGCAGGTTTCTCTCAGGTCTCTATTCTTGATCCCACTTGGTTTTTGTTGGTATCTATGCTGATGGCACAACCATTTACTCGATGTTAAGTCTCATCTGTCCGTTATGGTCAAATTGGCAGCTGATGTCAATAACGACCTTCAGTCTGTTATTAACAGTCGTAAAAGATGGTTTGTTCATTTTAACGCCTCCAAAACTAACCTTCTCTCTATTAATTATCTGAGAGACTCCTCTCTGCCTTCCAACAGCATAGCTAATGCTAACCTCTAGGAGAGGGACTCATTGCGCCTTCTCGGGCTAACCTTTTTCGGTGGATCGGCTATACTGAACCCACTACTCGATCATCTGGTAAGAAAGTTGCTTCACTTTGTCGTGCTAGACAACTTTTCTCTCAGGAATCTATCTTACATATCTATAGGTCAAATCCAGCTAAGAAAACAAGGAATCAATTATTTAATAAACAATTAATTAATAATATATATATATATATATATATATATATATATATATATATATATATATATATTGAATCATTGCTAGGTCACCTGCTAAGAAAGCCGGTTCTCTATGTAGGGTGAGACAATTTTTCTCTCCAGAATCTATCTTACATATCAAAAGTCTACCATTCGTCCATGCTAAGAATATTGCTGCCACATAAGGTCCGGTTGCCTCTGCTATTTACCTTGAGGCCCTTGATAAAATCCAAAGGAGAATCAGCAATATTATTGGTCCTGGTCTGGCAGCTCGGCATCAGTTACTTACCCACTGCCGTAAGGTTGCCTCTCTGTGACATTTCTATAAATACTTTCACGGTAATTGTCCGGAAGAGCTCTTCGCTATGGTACCTAGACTTTATGAATTTAAGCGCAGTGCTAGACTGGCGTCGAGATCTCATCAATTTACAGTTGAAGTGGCTAGATGGAACCGTAAGTTCTATGTTAACATTTTCTTTTATGGTACTTCTGGCTTGTGGAACCCCTTTCGGCGCCATGATTTCCAACCAACTTTAATCTTCAAAAATTTAAATGCAATGTCAATCGCAATCTACTGTCCTCCTGATTACTCTTCTTTTGTTCTCGTTTCTTAGTAATGTTTCTGTTTTTCTAATATTTCCACACCCCGTAACCCTTTTCGCATTAGTGGCTTTACTACCTTGGTTGACGTGAACACGATTAAAGAAAAAAAGACTGGCAGTTCATTTAATTTCCTCAAAGTAACACGCTTAAGAAATTTGTAGCAACCAGTGATAATAATGGTTATCTGAAATAGTTTAAGTTTTTGTTACAACCTGATTGACATTTGTACGCTTCCGTTCTTGATTGCGTGCGTGTCCTTTAGAAAAGAAAAAAGTTTGAAAAGTTTTCTTGCAAGTATTTGATTTAATATAAGAAGGTAAATCGAGTTACATCAATGAGAAAAGTGAGAGACAAAAAGAGACAGAAAAGAAGTCAAAGATAACGCTAATGAATAAGTGAGTGACAAAAAGTAAAATGAACAATAAAGAGAGGCAAAGAAAGGTAGAGAGGGGGGAAAAAAAGCAACGAGAAAGAAAATATTGAAAACTAAAGGTTTTCATAAAGAGAGGGAAACAAATCAAAAGATAAGAAGTACTAGACGGAATTTTCATCATAATTAGCCAGAGGTATTTCGCCCCATGACTCGAACGGAGGGATGGAGAACAAAAGTGTGGTGATGGTGTTTACGAAAGAAAGGTCTTGCCACTAATAAGTGGTAGCATGGCAAGCAAGAATAAATTGAAAGACGGTTAGCACACGACGATTGACATCGGGTAATTTGTTAGATACTCTCGGTCACTTTCCCAAGAGGAGTTGTCTCCCTTGGAGACCAGAAGGCTGCGTAAGAAAGTGTAGGCAAAAGCAATCAGTTCACTCCCGTGCTCGCTCCCGCGCGCGTCGGATACCATGATCGGTGCCCAGCTGCGGTCTTCAGTAAAAGATTGACATCTTCTGTCTTCTAACAACTTCTGTGCGAGCAACACACAGCTGCAGGCAGCGTTTCAACTTGTGATATTTTCGATATTACTTCTTCGCTGTACCAACGGGGAACAAGATGACGAGAAAGTAAAATTGAAAGTGAGAATAAAAATGTATGTGACCGTACACAAGAACATGTGTGTGAGAGGGGGGGCGTGCTTGCGTGTGTGTGTGTGTGTGTGTGTGTGTGTGTGTGTGTGCGCGTGTGTGCGCGTGCGTGTGTGTGGAAAGTTGATAGTACTTAGCTATACGTAACTTCTGAAAAGGATTAATTATACTGAACTGAGCTTAGGAAGGTAGTTAGAAAATTGGTCGAATGGATCTTGTCGTTTGCCGAAAATAATATTTGGACACGTGTATATATTTGGGGAACCTTAGTAGATCAATTTTCACTCTGTTGCCAAAGAAACCAGGTGTGAATGAACGTGACCTCCATCAAACGCTAAGTCACATAATAGCAGAATTAGACCAGAAATCGGGCAAAATAAATATGGCTTTGCTAAAAAAACAAAAAATACAACTCAATCAAAATCAGTTGAGAAATTATTCGAAGGCTATTAGAGTGAGCAATAGACAAAAGATTCATAGATTCGATTCAAAGGCATTCGATAAAGTACGTTACAAAAAACTCGATGAAATATTAGGAAAGCTTGATCTACACGGAAAAGATAATTTAAAAAATCCGCAACTTCTGCTGGGAGCAAACAACTTGCATAAAATCAGAGAATAAATTATGCAAATGCACGAAATTAGGGACGAGTACTACAAGAAAGTGTTTTATTACCGGCTTTATTTAATCTGTACAGCGAGACAATTATAAAAGGACTAATTGACAAAATAGTTGTGGAAAGTAAGAAGGTAGAAGTTAGAATGAATGTTTGTCAGCTAATGGACAACCCAAGGCGTAAGTTACGTATTTGGGACATCAAATCAAGCGTAAATTTAACTGTCTTGGTAGTATAGTAACAGAAAAAAAATTCGAAAACCTGCAGATGCCTTTCAGAAACTGAACAAAAACTTAAGGGATCGGAGGGCTGGACTGCTCTCTAATACGTAATTTTCTATATGGCTGTGACTCTTGAACAATATCTTCACCGGTGAATAAAGGACTTGAAACAGCAGAGATATGGTTCTACTAAATAATCTTGGGATGTGTGGATGGATAACAGCTCGGAATTAGAAATCGAAGAGACGACTTCGAATTCTAATCGGGTTCGTTACATTCACTTACACACAAATACCTTTGGAAAAGTCATCAATCAGTTCTCCCTTAGCTATAGGTTAAATAGTAGAAATGGAAAATTATTGTTATTCTCAAAATATTGGTAATGCCATATTCACTCGCCAAAAAAGAATTATTTTTCCAGTTAGGTTTGAAATAACCGGTTTGATGACATTCGTTGCCGCATTCATGACGTTTCAGCCGTTGTGCTCTCCGGTTTTCTTCAGGCTCTGTCTATATTTCTGAGATGAGGTATTGTAATTATTTACACTATTTACATTGCTCGGACTGTTGTCCTCATCTTCGTTACCATATTGATGACGTTTTGGCTGTTGTACGTTCCGGCCTTCTTCAGGCTCTGTCTATATTTCTCAAATGAGGTATTGTAATTATTTGTTGTCCTCATCTTCACTCCCATATTGACAACGTTGAATTAATAGACAGAGAACATCACTGGAAAATACGAAAACTTAAGGAATCAGCGCATATCCTAGGCCACAAAAATCTCCTACGCCGATCAAGTATAGACATGAATACAATATGGGAACCAGTAATACACAGTGCTAGAGAAAAAACAACAATGACAACAAATTGTAATATGAGATCTGGTAAAAAATGATACTTAGACATTAAGTTTATAAGTCCCAAAAATCCATACACTGATGTATCGAAGGACACATAGATAAAAGCGTTGGTTAAAGTAATCCAGTGACTTGAGTTGCGTGTTCAATACCTTGTCACGGCAGAGGTGAACAAAAACTTGAAGAGTTGAGTTACTAAAGGGAATTAACAGAAACTGATACATCCACAAAAGGCACGGTTCGTAGAACTAGAACAATCCACCCCGGTGGTCGAAATAAAAGGTTTGGTTCGAAATTCGACCGTATATCACCTGAAAAAGGCCGGCATGTATAACGGTCGAAACGTCGTGAATAGTACAACAAAGATGAAGACAACAGTCCCAACAAATGTAAATAGTGTAAATGACACTTCTCTTTGCCATTGTCTTTTCGTTCACGTCTACAATCGAGTAAAATTAATTGATATGGAGATGATGTGTGGTGTACTGGGAAGGATAATAATTCTAAAAAGGAAAATAATGACCCAAAATGAATATCTCTTCTTTACTACACATTACTTTCTATTTCGGAAATTGATTGGCAGAGGAGGAGAAAGGGATTTTTACCGTCGAAGTAGATGCTACGGTTGTAGTATCTGTTAGGTGCTGGAGGGCTTCCCTCCTCTCTTGCGTCCCCCCACCCCACACCGTTGCGTGATATCTGTTACGTAGCGGTGGTATTACCGGCTATGACCAGCTGAGACCAGCTGAGACCAGCTTAGAACAGTTAAAACCGGCTTAGACCAGCGGCCCTAGTGGAAACACTCTGGTTCCAACGTAAAAAACCGACCTTGTATCACAACCTGATTCAGTGAGATGTTAAGATAAATCGCGGGCCACAAGTATAGTGCACCCAGTGAGGATTGAACTCACTCATCAGTCGGTTGGTTGGTTGTTTTGTTTTACAGCATATCAACTTCAGTGGGTCATTTAATGCCAACAAAATTTTGAAATAGATTCATAGCGATAGTTTGGTTTGGTTTGGTTTGGTTTATGGCATGTCAACCTCAATTGGGTTCTTTAATGCCGACAAAATTTTTATTGCTGTTAATATTTTTTCCTTCATAAATCTATTTTTTTTTTTCTTCAAAAATGTATTGCTGACAATAATTTTTTTACAAAAAGTATTTCTGGTATTAAAATCTAAATTAACGTTTTCATAGTGTTTTGATCCCAGTTTGGGGGTTAACTATTTTCCCATAGCTGGGACCCTAACAGGTGCTACCACCCTGGGTCAGGGTGGGCCTGGGAACACCAGCAATTAAGAGGTGGTTCCACGCTCTTCAAAACCTCCTGATCAGAGGCCTTGCTGTTGGACGTAGTTTATCGTCATACCCAGGACGGCACTAATCACTCGGAATGGTCAACTAGAATATATCACTAACCCTTATATATAGTATTAATTGATATTATTGTTTTTATTGGTGGTCATGACAATAATAATGTTATTTTCGTTATATGTTCGTTATTATAGGGTGACCCCAAAAAATGGGAACTTTTTAACAATCCAATAAAACCAAGAGTGATGGATGAAAAATATTTTATTCATAGTAATTGAAACCTTAAAACATGCCATTTAGGAAACAATGATGGAATTTTAATTTTTTTAAAATTACGTCTTGTAGATGGCGTCTTCCTGTACGAATGCATTCTTGAAATCTGTTGTTGAGATTCCTCATTGACTGCTGCAACATCTCAGCTGGGATACTGTGAATTTCATCTTGAATTCTAAATGGCGAAATGTTTACTTGCTCAAGGTCACTGTCTCGCAGTGTTGCCACTTGCTCATGTCTGGCAATACCCACTTCAAAACTTCCCGTTTTTTGGGGTCACCCTGTATTTGTTCTGCTATCATTATTTACTTGTTATAAACATTTTTATAACTTTGATATTATTTTAGTAATAATCTTAAGGTTACACCATGAGGTTATAAATTGGAATTCAAGATTATCTGAGCGAAATATATGGGTGGGAGTAAAAAAAGCCTTTCCCAAAAACATTATGTTTGAGAAGTGACCAAAAGCTTTTCAATATATTATCATAAAATTTTTTGATGGTACGTCCCATCAGGGTGTCGGCGATCAGGACTCTGAACATATTATTTTTCTTAATTTCTGCGAATTTTCATGCATTCTTGAGAAAAATAATAGAGTTGTTTCCCCGTTGATTTCTCCACGGTTTGGAATTCAGAATTCACAGTTTGAACTCGAGTCGCCGATATCCGTTAAGCTACCTGCACATTCCCCTCATAAGTAAAACGCTTTAGGTACTGAAACTATCAAGTATAAGACTTTATCATGATTTACTAAATGCCGTTTAGACGTGGCACAAGAACGGAGTACCCAGTGAGTACATTAAGTTTCAACTTAGTAAATGTGTTACCTAAAATTGTTTCTACTTGTGTTCAACTGATTCACTTGAACCTCATAAAGGACGGTCAGTAAGCATTTGCAATCTTCATATATAATAAATAAAACATGAGAAGACAAAACAAACCAATCAAGCAGTTGTCTGCTCATGCTGCCAAGGACAGTCACGTGACGATAAAAATTTAAAGAGGCGGGTAAGAGGTTTGCCTCTTTTCTTAGTCTACTCCCTCACTATTTCAATTGTAATTGAGCGAAAAGAATCTTGCTAACCATTACACCATTTCGAAGCTCCCAATAAAAGCTTTTTATAGTTTTGTCTAAACTCCGTTTGTCTAATAATCCTGTTACAAATACATTCAAATGAATCCATCTACAGTGGTCTAAGAAAAGATTTTAGCCAGAAGAGGGAGAAAAAGAGGTTTCATACCGTTTCCAATTGTATTAGCACGTAACTGAATATAATGGATTCGACTAGAATTCGAACTCTGCTCTCCGATTCCTCAATCCGAGCCACTATCCATTACTCCCTCCCTTCACCTATTTAAAACAACAGGAATTTATTATTTTTAATATTGATATAGATTCCTCATGAAGAACTCATTTGTCAGTTTTATCTTTTAACCTTCTGTACCATGAATTCATTTTTTCCAAACTCCAACATTATACAGTGGCCTAAGAAAAGTTTTTAGCCAGGAGAAATAAACTAGATCCAATTTCAAAATTAAATTACGTAATCCCTACTCAACATAAATAAACAGTATTTGGAACTAGTATAGAGAAGGTCCTCCATTTGCTAGTTTCAGTGCTTGTATTTCAGAGTCTTTATATGGCGACATTTCCATGCTGTTGGCGGCATCTTTGACGCTCTGACGACAGTTTCTGATGACTTCCCTATTCAGTGCCCTTTTCGTTCGCTCAGACACGATGCTTGGTCTTCCTGGACGTTGTTCCACACGACAATGTCCTTCTTCATTAAATTTCTTGACAATATTATTAACCGTTTGATGATTAACCTGGAAAAACCTAGCAATTTTTCTATTTGATTAGTCACACTGATGCCACCTTATTATTTGCCCTCGTTGAAATTCACCAATTTCCTCACTTCCGCGACAAACGGAAGGGGTGCCATATATGGTCTGGAGCCCCTTCTGTTTGTCTCAAAGTCCTTGATAAAATCCAAAAACGGATATGCAATGTAATTGGCACTGATGTGGCATCTCGTCTGCAGTCGCTCTCTCACAGACGTGCCGTAGCCTCCCTCTGTCTTTTCATGGTAGCTGCTTTCGCTGGTTCCCAGGCTTCATGAATTTAAGCGTTCTGCTAGGCTGGCATCTCGCTCTCACCCTTTCACTGTCGAAACTGTTAAATGTAGCCGTCTCTTCTACTCCAATAGCTTCATGTCTCGCACCTCTCGCTTGTGGAACTCCCTCCCCTCTTCCTGTTTCCCTGATAGATATAATCTCCAACTATTCAAATGTAATGTCAATCGACGTCTCCAGATTGCTTGATCTATCCCCTATCCTTCTCTTCATCCTTTCCTCTATCACACCTCTTTGCTCTCGCTCCAACTCTCTGTAACCCCTTGCGTGCTAGTGACTTCCCGCCTTACTTGGGGTGAAACGCTTAAAAAAACTTTCATTGAAAAATATAAGTCAAATATTGTTCATAGATGAGAGTAGCTGGGTACTAACAAGGTGTTGACTAAAAAAAAAAAAAGGAAGAGATGTTATTACACGAGCCAAAATTGCTGTAATCAAGGGAGGCTAAAAACTTCTCATAGCCCACTGTATTTTGTAGGCATTGTTTATTACATTATAGCTTCGTCCGGTGATTGTGGGAGTGTCTGCCGTATTAATTTAAAACTAGAACAAACAAAACAAGAGACAGCGTGTAGAATATATAGATCATTTCATGAGAATCAACTTAGTAAATGTGTTACCGAAAATTGTTTCTACTTGTGTTCAACTGATTCACTTGAACCTCATAAAGGACGGTCAGTAAGCATTTGCAATCTTCATATATAATAAATAAAACATGAGAAGACAAAACAAACCAATCAAGCAGTTGTCTGCTCATGCTGCCAAGGACAGTCACGTGACGATAAAAATTTAAAGAGGCGGGTAAGAGGTTTGCCTCTTTTCTTAGTCCATACAACGGCTTTGAAAGTTCTTCAATCGAGATAAGAAATGACTTTCATTCGTAGGCATACTTCTCAATTATTTCCTTTAACACATTAACCTTTTTGGAAAATAATTTTTATTTCATGGATGACAGAACAGGAGACAATTTGTAAGATAAAATTAATATAGTGTAAAGATGTGAAAATAGAAATTAGAATTAGTTATACATTCAACATTTGAAGATTTAGAGAAACATAATAGCAAATTAAGTAAAATCTATATTATGGAATCTATATGAATAAATGTAAAATTGGAGCTCAATTTACCCACAAATTCTGAGATCAAAAATCCCCAGCTTTACTTTATAGTAATTTGGTATTTACTCGACCCTCCACAACGAAGCCGCGTTGTGACACAAGTTCGGTTTAATGTAGGGAACCCGAGGGCGTACACCCGGGCTAGGAACAAAAATTTCTAGAGCCCCGGCAGCCGTCTGTTGCGTTGACTTTTGTACGAGCACCGATCCCTCTCCCTAGTGCTATGAGAAGGCGCGACCTCAGGCAGCTGTTCCCCAGGTCTGGGCACCTCTCAGTATAATTTTCCTAAAGACAGAGACGCAACTGAGGGATGATAAATAAACGTGTTACAAAATAATTGTAAATTTATGAAAAGTATAAAATACAATAATTATTAAAATAAAGTAATACATATAATAAATAAGAACAAAAATAAAAATTAAAAATTAAATGAAGTCATAATAATAATAATTATAATAATAATAAATATTTAAAGCGGCAAGAAGATAAGTGAATTAGAAAAGTAATTTATAAGCTCTGTTATATATATATATATATATATATATATATATATATATATATATATATATATAAAGACATTTTTATGTTTATACGTTCTTTTATAGATACAAATACTTAAGTAAATGTTCCGTTTATAATAAACAGTATTAACAACATTTACCAGCCTGAATGTTCGAGAAATTTTCATAGAAAATATTCGTCCTCTGACAGGAATCGAACCTGTATCCTATACGGAACCGTCATATAGCCTGACGTGCTTTTACCGATTGAGCCACAGTTTTGGTTAGCCAGGTCGATTTTACTGTTTTTAAACCACAATTCTCCTTGATTTTCTGTTATACATTCATATCTGCTCGATGCGTATCCAAATGAAAACAAATGATGTCTGATCTACATCAGAAAGAAATGGCAATCTACTGCGGAGAAAATCTCCCTCGTCATAACTGACGAAAGATCGAAAGATACATGATCGTCTAAGAGTGTATCACGCATGACCCATAACTGACTGATATTCACTTACGTGCTAATATCCTTGGAAAAGGTATG
The DNA here is from genome assembly GCA_903632075.3 of Acanthosepion pharaonis. Classification (NCBI taxonomy): domain Eukaryota; kingdom Metazoa; phylum Mollusca; class Cephalopoda; order Sepiida; family Sepiidae; genus Acanthosepion; species Acanthosepion pharaonis. The sequence continues at coordinate 2,065,810 of CAHIKZ030005625.1, forward strand.
AATCCTCTTCTTCACACACCCCCAGCTATGGGTAAATAGCAGGATAGTCCAGGTTCTATAGTTTTGGATGGCAACTAGTCTATCGCAGAAAGAAATTGCAACCTACTGCGGGAAAAAATCTGCCTCGTTAGTTATGCATCGAAAAGTACATGATCGCCTAAGCGTGTATCACGCATGGCACATAACTAACTGATATTCACTTACGTGTTAATGCCCTTGGGAAAGGTATGAATCCTCTTCTTCTCCCTCCAGCTATGGGTAAATAGCAGGACAGACCGGGTTTCTATAGCCTTGGATGGTAATTGGACTACAGCAGAAAGAAATGGCAACCTACTGCAGGAAAAGATCTGCCTTCTCAGTCATGTATCGAAAGATACATGATCGCCTAAGCGTGTATCATGCATGGCACATAACTGACTGAAATTTAATGGCCACCATGCTATGTAGCTTAATCATTATGTCACTGACCTCACTAGCATCGAAACCCTGAACATCTCAATCATTCAATCTCTCAGGCATGTGGTGGAGTTCCCCTCTTTTCCTCAGTAATCCTGAGTGACACGCTTCTCTTCTTGATCTCCTCTTTTCATGTCTCATGTCGTACTCTGCAGCTCTGTCCCCTTGGCAACTCTGTCCATGCGGGAGTGACTGTAAACATCTGTTTCCGCTCCTCCATCAGCCAAGAAACTCCCAGCAACAAATTATCTTTCTTTCCTCAACGAACTGATTGGGACTTATTCCGTGACTTCCTTCGTGACGTCCCTTGGAATAAAGGTTTTAAATTTTTCAAAAATATTCTTTTGAAGTCTCTTCCTGTGTGAAAGCCGGCATCGAAGCTTTCATTCGAACACGGAAGAAATAAGTGAAACCACGTTCATCTCCTTAGTTCTCACCTACAAGCTCGGCTGCTATAGCCCACAGGAATCACATCTTCCAGCTGTACCAGAGTCACATGTCTGATTTATGGTAAATGGCGTCAATTAGCTCATTAATCGTTATTCTGGGGTTTTCTTCAATTATGCTCAGTATAAAATCTTTGCGATTATTTGACACTTTTCTGAATTTTGGCCACCTCTTGAGTCTTCATTTTCGCCTTGGGGTACCCACATGTAAGCAGTTGCCTGAGGGACTCCAATATGTCGACATTTTGACTTCTAATTTCCATCTGATTCGCAGACAACGAGAATTTGAGCTTTCATTTTTTTTCGTTTTCAGTCTTGTATGATCACGCCATAGTATTGAATTTTAAGAAACACTTAAAGTTAAATATATTTTTCAGCCTTTATATATTGCTCAAAAAATAGATTACAAATTTTACAAGTTTTGCTTTCAGTTCATACAAATTTAAATTCATAAAATTTTGGTTGAATTATCTCACTATATTTGAAAATCCTTAAATAATTGTGTTTTATCAAATTAAATTCATTTTTAAAAAAAACAATTTTAACTTTGAAATTTCAATATATAAAAAAATTAAATTTTTTTTTCTACTTAAAATAAATCATTCCATTTTGAAAGCTACTATTCACAAATTGAAAGTAACTGAAAGAAGACAAAATATGGTCATCAACAAGAGAATAATCCTAAGATGTGAGTTTCAAATCGGAGATATTAGTATGGTGAAAGTTAAATATCTGGGAAGTGTTTTAACAGAGGATGGAGAATTCTATACATAGATATGAACACTCATTGGACTAGCGAAAGATGCCTTCCAAAAGCTAAGCAATGTACTGAGAAACAGAAAAATTTCGTTAGAAAAAAAAAGAGTGCTAGATTGCTATATGATATCAATCTTCTTATATGACAGTGAATGCTCCCCATGGATGAGGAGAAAATCAGAAGCAGCATAAATATGGTTCTACAGAAGGATACTGAGAATTCCATGGACAGAGCGAGTAAAGTAACAAGGAAATCTTCAAGTAAATGGCAACAGAAAGAACACTTCTACTCAGAATCAGGAAAAGACAGCTGGAATTTCTTGCACACATAATGAGGAAAGAGGATTTGGTAAACTTAACACTCACGGGGCATATTGAGTACGAGAGAGATAGGGGAAAGCAGCGAACCACTGAGGAGCTTAGGTGAATGGATGGCGGAAGCTTTAGCAAAGGGAGGAAAACTAATAAGAGCCATAAGAGATAGAAAGTTGTGGAGAGTCGTGATCGTCTGTGTCCTGAAGGAACACAGAAGATACATCACATAAATTATCCCTTTCAGCAACTGTGAATACAAATCTTAATGTAAAATCCACAATTTAAAAAAAGTCCATTGACATTAGATATTTTGACTTTGGATAATTTCAGAGTATGTAATAAAAGCAATGAATGTTTATAAATAACACTATAAAAATATCGAAGAAAAAAATCAAGAGATTGAAAATAGAAAGTGAAAGAAAGAATCTTAATTTTCTGTCTATATTTCTGAGATGAGATATTGTAATTGATTACACAAATTACATTGTTCGGACTGTTGTCTTTATCTTCATTATACTCTCCGGCCTTCTTCAGGCTCTGTCTATATTACTCAGATGAGGTATTGTAATTATTTACATTATTTACATTGTTCAGACTGTTTCCCTCATCTTCGTTGCTATATTCACAACGTTTCGGCCGTTGTATTCTTCGGCCTTCTTCGGGCTCTATCTATATTTCTGAGATGAGGTATTGTAATTATTTACACTATTTACATTGTTCGGACTGTTGTCCTCATCTTCGTTGCCACATTCATGACGTTTCGGCCGTTTCACTCTCCGGTCTTCTTCAGGCTCTGTCTATATTTCTCAGATGAGGTATTGTAATTATTTACACTAATTACATTGTTCAGACTGTTTTCCTCATCTTCGTTGCTATATTCACAACGTTTCGGCCGTTTTACTCTCCGACCTTGTTCAGACTCCTATATTTCTCAGTTGAAGTATTGCAATTATTTACATTGTTCAGACTATTTTCCTCATCTTCGTTGCTATATTCACAACGTTTCGGCCGTTGTACTCTCTGACCTTCTTCAGGCTCTGTCTATATTTCTCAAATGAGGTATTGTAATTATTTACAATAATTACATTGTTCGGACTGTTGTCCTCATCTTCGTTGCCATATTCACGACGTTTTGGTCGTTGTAATCTTCGTCCTTCTTCAGGCTCTGTCTATATTTCTTAGATGTGGTATTGTAATCATTTAAACTATTCACTTTGTTCGGACTGTTGTCCTTATCATCGTAGCCATATTCACGAAGTTTCGGTCGTTATAATCTTCGGCCTTCTTCGGGCTCTGTCTCTATTTCTCAGATGAGGTATTGTAATTATTTACACTAATTACATTGTTCAGACTCTTGTCCTCATCTTCGTTGCTATATTCACGACGTTTCGGCCGTTTCACTCTCCGGCCTTCTTCAGGCTCTGTCTATATTTCTCAGATGAGGTATTGTAATTATTTATATTATTTACATTGTTCAGACTGATTTCCTCATCTTCGTTGCTATATTCACAACGTTTTGGCCATTTTACTCTCCGGCCTTCTTCAGGCTCTGTCTTTATATCTGAGATGAGGTATTGTAATTATTTACAGTAATTATATTGTTGGACTGTTGTCCTCATATTCGTTGCCATATTCCCGACGTTTTGGTCGTTATAATCTTCGACCTTCTTCAGGCTCTGTCTATATTTCTTAGATGAGGTATTGTAATTATTTAAACTATTTACATTGTTCGGACTGTTGTCCTGATCTTCGTTGCCATATTCACGATGTATAGGTTGAACCGGTCGTGTGAGAAGACGCATCCTTGCCTTACGCCCCTTTTCTATTTCGTATAGTCACCTTTTACATTCATATCACACACCTCAGTCAGTCTCCCTCTACTTTGAATGGCTCTCGAGTCATGTATTGTGAAATTTAGTAAAAGCAAATACTTGAAGACAAGAGTAGAAATGGCATTGTTTTAAGCTAGTATTGTAGGTAATAAACGCCATCATCAACTTTCAGAGACTTGTTAGCTCTTGAAGAAATTTTTGAGTGATACAGGTCATAAACAAAAAACTTTAAACTCAAGAGTATATCAAGACAAATTATGGTTTATCATTGAGAAATTTCCATGAGAATAGAAAACAATGTTCAAGAAAAAAATCTAAGGCGAGCCAAAAAAGATCGAAGAGGAGAAAAAAAGATCTAAGGGGAGCAAACAAGATCTAAGGGGAGCAAAGAAAGATCTAAGAGGAGCGAAAAAGATCTAAGAGGAGCAAAAAAAAAGAACTAAGAGGAACAAAAAAAAATTAAGAGGAGCCAAAAAAATCGAAGAGGAGCAAAAAAAAGCTCTTAGGGGAGCAAAAAAGATCTAAGGGGAGCAAAAAAGATCTAAGGGGAGCAAAAAATATTTCAATTTCCCTAAATTTTCTGTAATATTTATGTTTATATAACTGAAAACTAAAACGATTTATCTATGCTAGCACAAGGACAAGAATAAGTTTGGACTTGAGAGGATTTTTTTAGGTGTTTCACCCCAAGCAAGGCGGGAAGCCGCTAGCACGTAAGGGGTTACAGAGAATTGTAGTGAGAACAAATAGGAGTGATAGAGGAAAGGATGAAGAGAAGGATAGGGGATAGATCAGGGCATCTGGAGACGTCAATTGACATTACATTTGAATAGTTGGAGATTATAACCATCAGGGAAACAGGAAGAGGGGGGGGAGTTCCACAGGCGAGAAGTGCGAGACATGAAGCTATTGGAGTAGAAGAGACGGTTACATCTAACTGTTTCGACAGTGAAAGAGTGTGAGCGAGATGCCAGCCTAATAGAACGCTTAAATTCTTGAAGTCTGGGAACCAGCGAAAGCAGCTCCTCGGAGCAGTTACCATGAAAGTATTTGTAGAAAAGACAGAGGGAGGTCTGTGAGAGAGCGACTGAAGGCGAGACGCCAGATCAAGGCCAATTACGTTGCATATCCGTCTCTGGATCTTATCAAGAACCTTGAGACAAATATAAGAGGCACCAGACCATATATGGCAGCAATACTCCCTTCAAGGGCGAATGGTTGATTTGTAGATTTGAAGGATCGACTCCGGCAAAAAAAATTTCCTGGCGCGGCACAAGAAGCCAACTTTCCTTGCGGTGGACGAAGCAATTAACTCAATGTATTTATTCCATCTCAGGTAGGCACTCAATGTGAGGCCGAGTAATCGCAAAGAGGGGCTCTCGAGAAGTTGAGCGTCAGACATTCTAATGGGGGGCAGGGGATGATTCTCTGTGGTGAGTCATAAAGAGCAGTTTTGTTTTTGAGCTGTTAAAATTAACCAGCCAATTCCTGCCCCAGTTCACAACCAATTGGAGGTCCTTTTCGAGACAAACGGCCAGGTTAGTTTTGTCAACAACACTAGATTTGTTTTTGTAAATATGATTTTAGTATCTTATTTATAAAAAATATCAAGTCTTTGAGAATTAAAAATTTGGAGGCTTTTCCACGATTCCTAGCCTCTCTCCCTCTCTCAAACCGGTTGCCGGGTTTGAATTGCGGTATTTGCAATATCAAAACCAGGGATTCAGATGCAAGGACCAAACCATTAGAAAGGAGGTTAGTAAAGACCCGATTCGAAGGTTTTATATTAGTTTCCTTCTCTAATCACTTTTCATATAACCAGAAAGGGAATTTACTTGTAGTGAATCCTATCCATGATAGTAAGATTAGCATTGTTTTAAGTGTTTTAAAATACAAAATCCATTATTTGGTTCAGTTAAGGTTCTTTACTACTTATAACTTATACTTAATCTTTGCATACAGTTAACTCAGTTATGTGTCATGCGTGATACACGCTTAGGCGATCATGTATCTTTCGATACATGACTGACGAGGCATTTTTTCCCGCAGTAGGTTGCCATTTCTTTCTGCGGTAGACCAGTTGCAATCTTTAGAACCCGGTCTGTCCTGGGAGGAGAAGAAGAGAATTCATGCCTTTCCCAAGGGTATTAGCACGTAAGTGAATATAATGGATTCGAGTGGAATTCGAACCCGGACCTCCGATTTCTCAATCTGGTAAAATTTGAAGGGCAATAAATCAGCTTCTATACGTTGATTCCGCTCACCGATATCAGCAGTCCTTCACGTGAATGCATCTACACTGATGTTGGTACACGATTTAAGTAACAGTTTTACAAGTCACGGAAATCCCATTTATATATTAAACAGCAAAATACAATTAAGATCTGTATTTCGTGTGATGTCCTCTACCAGACCTATCTATGACAATAATTTACGATTAATAATGGAAAACTGGAAAAAAAAATCAACTGAAATTCAATAAAAGATCAACTGAAATTCACAAAAATACGGAAAGTCCTCAGTTTAACTGGATTCTTTAAAAATTTTCTCAGTATTTATAAATTATTTTGACGTGAAAATTTCTTTAATTTGGCCATATTACAATAGCATAATGACATGACAAACTTTTAACTTAATAATAATGTGTATTTAATACATAACACAGGGGTTCTTAACCGAGGGTATCCATACCCCTTGGGAGTATCCATACCCCTTGGGGGTATGGGAACCAAATGCTGGGGGTATGGGACTCGATTTCTCGATTGTTTTGATTGCACAAAAACAACAGCAAATATCTCCCTAGATTAGTAAAAGTCTGTTTTACACATTTATGGTCTCTTCCTTTTTCTTGTGTACTAAAACTGAATTATAATTTTATTTTGCTTTCAGTAAAAAAAATATATAATACTTATCAATGCTTATGTTTTTTTTTTTTGTTTTGTTTTTTTTTTGTTTTTCATGTTCTATTCCTAGCAATCCATAGCTAAAGTACAGTAAATTCAAGCAATTGAAATATTTGGAAGACATACTGGCAAATAATAGGATTGGTGATAATTATTTCCAACCCCTGACATAAGATATTTTATATACGTGTACACACACACACACACACACACACACACATATATATATATATATATATATATATATATATATATATATATATATATATATATATATAAACGAATAAACGACTTCTGGCAATAAATAAATAAACAAACGACTTCCGCAAAATAACCGCCAAAATAGACTACCCACAATGCACCAATGACCCGTATATATAAATAGCCGAGAAAAAAACGGCACTCGTCACCTGACGATTGCGTCTAGCATGAAACAGCCTGTCGCCTCTAAGTGTTGACTTCTATGTTCACTTTTATATTTACACACGCTCTATCTCTGATATTGAGCACTTTATCCCATAAACATAGCACGCCTTAAGAGTATATTTCTTCCTATATATATATGTGTGTGTATGCATGCATGTATGTATGTATGTATGTATGTATGTATGTATGTATGTATGTAATTACACCAAAAGAAACATACATACCTATATATATATGGAGGTATTGATATATTAGATCATCGAATTGTTTCACTACATCTGATCAAACGAGATCATTAAAATAAGCTTTACAACAAAAAAATGTTAGATTTTGTATCACTGTCCAAAAAAAAAACAAAAAAAAACTACAATTCCACTTTGATCTCCAATCAAGGAAAAACTTGGATCGTTTTTTGTTTTGTTTTTTGCTTTTTTGTGTGTTTATTTTATTTTTTTTTATTTTATTTTTTTTTTTTTAGCTGTCCTTAATGAACTGTTTTGTTAGACGTGAATTATACAAAATTAAATTTAGCAACACAGCGATGAATTCTAACCGTAAACCTTGCTCCGTGCTAAAAAAAAAAACCAATAATTTTGGATAAGTGTAGTGAAAATGAAAAAGTTAAATATGTATGAAACGTCGGAATTTTGATATTTTATTAAGTGTATTCCGGATTTTACGAATTTAGAATTTAAGGATCTTTTTGTGTTGAGTTTGAAAGTGAATTTTTATGAATATGCAACAAAAAAAAAATTCATTAAATTATAATCGAATCTCATGCCTTCAACTATGTGTGAAGAATTTAACACACTTTGCTGCAGGAAGCATTTCGGAAAGTTGGTAGCTTCCGCCTGCTGCCAAACCCTCTCTTGCAGTCATAGTGGAAAAGCATGCCGCTCTTGTATAGGTTTCGCCACAAACCACCTAAGACGAAAAAAAAACAAATCTTCGTCCATGGAAACAGGACATATGACGTACTCAAAAGTCCCAGGCTTGTTTTCTGAAAAATAAAGACAATTGAAAATTGGTTTTTGCTGGAAACATTTGCACGGGTGAATTTATGTATGGGGCTTTATCGTGGGTATTGTAGATTTTACAAATACTATTACGGAATTAAGTTAGCTTTTGAGTCACGTTTTTTATGTATAGTGAAGACAACAAATATAATTTAAATATTTTCATAATTAGCTACGGTAATATGTCATTGCTTTGCACTTTCACAACCAGAAATATGTTCGAAGTTTCGAATAATGAAGTTAAAAGTTAGTCATTTTTTGTTGTTGGTTTGTCTGCTCGTACGAAAATTGTAAAGTTTGATTGTTTGAGAGAAGGGAAGAGTAAAACAAAGAAGAGCGTACAATATGGCTGAGTAGAAATTTCTACAACTACGTGTAAGTAGCTTGACTGTTGTATTTAATAACATAAGTAATAAAACTGTCATCTTCTTTGACCTTACGGAATTCAAAAATATCTACTGACACTGTCAAATGAGCTACTGGATATGTATATGAGGTACGTGTAATTAGATTAACTGTTGTATTTAATATAAAACTTAACTGTTGTCTTATATATATATATATATGTGTGTGTGTGTGTGTGTGTGTGTGTGTGTGTGTGTGTGTGTGTGTGTGTGTGTGTGTGTAAAACAGATGTCTGTGTGTGTGTTTGTAAAACAGATGTCTGTGTGTGCGTGTATGTTCGTTATATATTTCCGCATTTTACGACCGATCTCGTTCAAACGTGAGACACCGATAGCTTATGCATCAAAATGGTCAAGTCCAACTGAAGATTTCAAACACCATGGGCAACTAATGCTTCGTGGCTTTGACGCAGGATTCAGTGACGAATTTATAAACAGAGCGCTTATTGACATCGAACATAGGATTGTTTCTATGGGCTGAAATTCATTGCAAACTTACGGCCTGTCCCATGGTCGCCGAACAAGTTTAAATACTCTCCCAACTGGCATAATTCAGGAAACTTCGTATGACGTCGACGCTCTTGAACTATATGCCAGCGAAAACGAGCTAAAGTTGCTTAAAGACCAGCAGTTGGCTTATAATACCATTTTCAACTCCGTTCGTCTTCGGCTAGGTCGTTCTTTCTTTTTGTATGCACCTGTAGGGACAGGTAAAACATTTTTTCACGAAGCTACTCCTCGCAAAAGTACGGCAAAAGAAGAGGATCGCCTTGGGTGTAGCATCCTCTAGAATTTCTGTGACCCTTCTGTCCGGTGATAGGACAGCGAACTCCACCTTTAAGCTGCCAATTAACTCATCCCTATTCAGTGACCTGCAACATCAGCAAGGGTTCGGATAAAGCTGACGTCCTGAAAAGGTATGAGTGTACGATGGCCGACAATGGAGCTCTCGAGTCCCTGGATCGGACTTTGCGAGACATAAGGGATTGTTAACATCTAATAGGAGCTGTCCTAGCAGGTGATTTCAGGCAAACTTTCCCCGTTGTTCTCAAGGCTACAAGGGCAGATACTGTGAAAGGATTGCATTAAGTCATCACCTCTGTGGCAACAAGTTAAAACTTTTACCTCTTAAAACCTAACATGACTGGTTAGGGAATAAATGTCAGCGAAATTTTCAAAGGACCTTCTAGCAGTCGGTGACGGCAACGTGCCATCGGATGAAGCAGGAGAGATCTCAGTTTCACAAATATGCTCTGTTGCTGAGACAGAGAGAAAGCAAACACTGAAAAAACTATAATGGCAACAAAGTTCTGATGGAACTAAGAGAAAAGTATATAATTACTATTAAATTTGAAATATTTGTATTATTGACATTTCGTCAGGCATTGGTTGGTTGGTTCATTTTGTTTAGAGACATAGCAACATCTCTATGGGTTATTTAGTGCCGAAATCTAATTAAAGATATCTTATATATAATTTTATACTTTCAGAATAAAGGTATATATATATATATATATATATATATATATATATATATATATATATATATATAATGAAATGGACAAAGTCCGACAATTATTTTAAGACATTTTTATGTTTATACATTCTTTTTATAGATACAAATATTTAAGTAAATGCTCTGTTTATAATAAACAGTATTAAACAACATTTACCGGCCTTAATGTCCGAGAAATTTTCACAGAAAATATTCGTCCTCCGACAGGATTCGAACCTGCATCCTATACGGAACCGTCATTTAGCTTGACGTGCCTTTAACCGATTTGGCCACAGAGGAGCGTTAAATATTGCCTTGAGCAGAGAGGAACCCGGATGAGGCTTTGCCGAAGGGCAAAGTTTCGTCCTTGGATGTAGGCAGGCCCTGAACCCGTTGATGCGGGTTCTAAGGGAATATTTTTGGCCGAGGCTACGGGCTTGAAGAACCCACGGTAAACTCGACCTTGTGTCACATACATCCCTCGTGGGGGTGGGGGTGTTAAATATAACAGTCGAATAGATTGAACGCTGGGCCAATCGACACACACTCACTAGTCATGTAATACTCTTCTGTTTTACTTACTGTTTAATATATGAGATATCTGTAACACTTGTTTTGTTATTTCTTTAACCATTTACTTGGTCGCAACAATATTAAAACAGGTTTAATTTTCAATTGCCAGTTTGGTTCTAAAATCGTTCTTCTTTGCTTTTGTTTTTTGTAACTTTTCTAGGGGCGGGGACGATATCCACTTCTCACATCAAGGATCAAAACTTGAACTCTTCTGCTTTAACCTCAAATCTCTCTGTCATTCAGCAAAAACCCCAACACAAAGCCCGCACGTGTTTATGCAAAGCTAAGGAAATTGTTAAAACCAGACAACTTCAAAGTTAACATTATTTCGCTTTGTCCTCCGGCAAAAACATTTTACCTAGCTATCTTCTTACGTCCCTTGCTTCTTGTGAGATTTCAACAAAGTGTACCGGCTGACCTGATATTACGATAACTTTTGGAGTCTATTGGGAATGTTCCACTAAACAGTCTGCACGAGAAAAGGTCAAATTGCGCCCCCACTAACGTCTAACTCTTCAGAGATTCTGGAACGATCGTAATGCTGCATACATCGTCTCACCTGATATCAACTAGCTTTGTTGTCTATAAAACAGATTAAGCAACCCAAAATTTTAAATCTCAGGAAATATCTTCGAAATTATAATAATTTCGAGTCAACTTGCATGTTTGTGTTCATTCACAGATGTTGCACGTTTTTGTTTCAACTGATGTAAAAAAAAATCTTTGCAGATAATGACATGTATTTTTAATTCAAAGGTAATTTTGTTTCTTTAGACAACATTCCGTCTTTTTAACTTACGGTTAAGGTTAAGCATCCACTCGTGAATCTGTTCAGCAAAACAACAATCTTTGTGGGGTAGGAGGAATCTGAGTGGAACTTCGTCCTTGTAATTTGAATACGGTTGGAATGAGGGTGGTTCGACTCTGTGGATGTAGCATGGCGGGCTATAGCTGTAAATGTATGAACTGATGAAACTAAAGAAAGCAGCTTGTCTGAAAATGGAAACACCGCTAGTAACGACAGGTTTGCGACTGTGGGGAAAGAGGTTGTATTGTGGAAAATGTCGTCTTTCTCAAAGCCACGTAGACGACTTCGAATTCTACCTAGGCTGGAAAGTGAAGATTGACAGATCCAACCCACAACTGTAATACTCCATTTTTGCTTTAATCTGACCCTTGTAAAGAAAGTATGACAGGAGGAGTCTGGAGATGACTATCGTTGCAGCATCTTTAGCGATGGATTGTATATATGAGTTCTACTTGATGACCAAGTGAATTTGTCCTATTAAATGTTCAAAGAATGAAGCCTCATTGAGAGGGCAACCGTGACTGCAGAAAACTCGGCGTTTGATCGGTGATAACGAAATGATGCTAGCTGGGTTTTTGAGCTATAGAAAGTTACAAGCCAGTTTTTTTTTCCGCGTTGAGCTGTTAGAACTAGTTCAGATAAGCCATCAGCTCTCGCCATCTAGATTTTTGGTGATCCAGCCATAAACTGTGGTATCATCTGCTTAGATATTTACTAGCAATCTGGGAATGTTCTTAGGCAGCTCAATAATATAAAGTAAAGGGAGTTAGCTTTTTAAGGTACCATTTATTTATCTCATGGGCTCCAGGAACCTGACCATTAGCAACGACTTTCAAGGACTTATCAGATTGGAAGGACTTGATAATCGCGAGGATTCTTACAAAGCGCGCTTCAATGAAATATAAAAAAGATGGAATGTTGCCTAAAAAAAAAACAAAAAAAAACGAACTTACCTTTGAATTCAAAATACGTGTCATTATTCCACAGAGATTCCATAGCTGGAAAATTTGTGTAGCAACCCCAACACCTTGTCTGAGACTATCACACACATTATGAAGCTTCCATCTTTTACTCTGTTTCTTCATATATCCAGAATCACTTATGTGCCAAGCGTGATAAGCTTACGGTCAAATCACGCTGAAACACCGGTTCTCGTTCGATCACCGAAGTTAAGCATCGTAGAGCCAGGTCAGTACTTAGATGGGGGACCGCTTAGGAACACCTGGTACTGTAAACCCCAAAGTCCAACCCTTACCTCACAGTCGGTGGGGTAAACGGTAGTGTCAGAGTTATGCCGCCCGGAACTTCGTTCCTGGTAGGGCCACCCAAGGCGGACAGGTCTGACACACACGCCGGCTAACAAGGGCTGTGGTGAAAATCCAAGGAGCGCCTGCATCGGTAACCGGCGGCTTCTGGTCGTTCCTGTCTCTGCGTCTGTGGGAACCCCGCGGCAAGCAAGAACGTTATCCGAGTAGGCCTGGGTACCCTACTTCTGTAATTTATCCCAAGAATCTTCTTCTCATAACAGGAAGAAGCCGGCTCAATCCGCCCAGGGCGCATCAGTACAGTACAAGCGTGATGAGACAGATTTTTTCTCGAATTTCTTTCTGCCTTAGAGCAGTTGCTATCTGTCCTGCTATTTAACCATAGCTGGGGGGGGAGAAGAAGAGGATTCATAACTTTTCCAATGGTATTAGTACATAAGTGAATGTAATGGATTCGAACTCGGCTCTCCTATTTCTCAATCCGAGCAGCTATCCATTACTCCACCGTGCCTTTTCTCAATATCCAGAATAGTTCTCGGAAATATCCAGTCTTTTATCTGATTTTATATATAGACTTTTCGAAACGTTCTAATGTTTTTGTTACAATTATATATTTTAAAACCCAAAGATTAGGTTACAGACTTCTCTATTGTTTCTTCCTAAGTAAATAGAACAGTTACATGTAACATATTTACATGCGAAGTCAGAAAACCTTTTTGTTCACACATACAATTTTTATTTTCAGAAATAAGAGAAGGTCAGTAGCTTCAAGAATGAAGTATTATATTTGGTGTTTACTCTACATGGAGACGGAATAACTTATCATATCATATACTAAGCTGGTTAACAATGATTAACGAAACTATTACAAAAACAAATTCACAGCAGACATCACGATGACGGTCAATAAACTACTTAGCTTTTTAAAAAGATTGTGGGATCGTTTAAATAAAAAAATATTTTTTGAAGTCTATATTTGTATTTATTAATGATTACTGTTAAATCTAACTAAAATTAACTTTACAAAGCACAAATGATGCGAGAATGATTCCTTCAAAAATCCAGTTATGAAGAATAAGAATCCAAATCTAAACTCTTTTTATCTTCTGGAATCTCCATAAAATTTGCTTAACTAAAACAAACTCAATGAATTTGATCGGCCATCAAAATCCCTGAAGACGCACGACACCTAAAAAAATTTTACTCGTTTGCTAGGAATTGCTATATAGTTATTTTCCAAGCGTAGCTTAGATGTGGCACAAGGCCGAAAGTATGAGGCACCCAGTGAGGATCGAACTCACTATTCAGTCGTAATTGTCCTAGCGAGACAAACTTGCTAACCATTACACTACCTTGAGGTGTCCAGGAATTGCTATATAGTTATTTTCCAAGCGTAGCTTAGATATGGCACAAGGCCGAATGTATGGGGCACCCAGTGAGGATCGAACTCACTACTCAGTCGTAGTTGTTCTAGCGAGACAAACTTGCTAACCATTACACCACCTTGAGGTGTCCAGGAATTGCTATATAAGTCACTGTTGTGAATTGGGCAAGATTTATACTCACCTGTAAATGGGAAGAGAGTACTTGAGAAAAATCATGGAAATAAATGAAGGCCTACTCACTGCATACAAAACCCTTTTGAATACATAAAAAAATATACTGGCTACCAAATATTCTACTGCTTAACCGATCGTTTTGTTTTTGTTTTTTGTTTTTTAATATCCTGTATCATGCAAGATTCAAATAATTTTCCGCTTTATACCTTGCGGGCTTCTCCCTTTGCGCGAAAAGTTTTGTTCTGTCACTATCGGGACAGATTAAATAATCAATAGATTTATCACTGGGAACTCATTACTCATGCACCCAAGAAGTTAAAATGATTTCTGATTTTAATATTTTTTTCAGTGTTGTTGGCATTAGCAGCTCCTCGTCTAACAATCACCCAGCCACGGATGTGTAATGTAGAGCGCCAATTAACATTCAGATATTCCGATTGTAATCTGAGCGATATTGTTGGATGGACGGGACAAGGAACGTTTAGCACGGGTGTATTCCCATTTTCCTTTCCCAAGTACGATCCACGACAATGTCAGCCATCCCAAGCTGGAAACGTAAACATGCATAAAAGAAATATGTACATGCATAAATATACACAATTTTAAGCACGCGTATATGCAGGAACACAACTTACTATATAATCACACACTAGTGTGTATGTGATATCTATATATATATATATACACAGATTAATATATATATATATATATATATATATATATATATATATATATATATATATATATATATATATATGAAGAAATATAGTCTTAAGATGTGCTATATTTATCGGATAAAAGTGCTCAATATCAGAGATATTAGTATGAAACAGACTGTCGCCTCTCAGTGTTGACTTGTATGTTCACTTTTATATTTATTTATATTAATATATATATATATATATATTAATATATATTAATATATATATATATTAATATACATATTGATATATATATATTAATATATATATATTAATATATATGTATTAATATATATATATATAATATATATATATATATATATATAATATATATATATTAATATATATAATATATATATTAATATATATATATATATTAATATATATATATATATATATATATATATATATATATATTAATAATAAAGAAATATAGTCTTAGGGTGTGCTATATTTCTGGGATAAAGTGCTCAATATCAGAGATAGAGCGTGCGTAAATATAAAAGTGAACATAGAAGTCAACAAGTCGTCAGGCCTAACGATTGCGTCTAGCATGAAACAGACTGTCGCCTCTCTGTTGACTTCTATGTTCACTTTTCTATTTATATATTATATATATATATTAATACACACACACACACACACACACACACATATATATATATATATATATATATATATATATATATATATATATATATATATATTAATTTGCACAACAGAGAAATCCCAAATTACCTCATGGGTATATTCTATTTCAGCTGACGCCGAGTACGTCAGTTTTATTCAACCCAGACTGTATTCAGTGTCGGAACTTAGAGGATTCATACCTTTCCCAATGGTATTAACACGTAAGTAAATATCAGTCAGTTATGTACCATGCGTGATACATGACTGACGAGGCAGATTTATTTTCAACAGTAGGTTGCCATTTCTTTCTGAGGTAGACCAGTTGCCATCCAAGGCTATCAAACGCGGTCTGTCCTGTTATTTACCATAGCTTGGAGGGGGGGGATTTATACATTTCACAAAGGTATCAGCACGTAAGTGAATGTAATGGATCAGACTGAAATTCGAACTCGGCTCTTCGATTCCTCATTTCGAACCGCTAACCCTTACTCCACCGTGAGATTTATAATTTAGTATTTAACAAAATCAGAAGTTGAATAATTGGTACAATAATTGATCTACCCATATCGAAGCCTCAGCAGGACAGTCTGTCCGAGTAGTGGTAAGAAGTGGGCAGAAGTTATCGATCAGAAAAGGAAAGAAGCTCCAAAAATTCAGCCCAGGCAGTAACCTTAAGACCCCAGATTGGGGTTATTAGAAAGATTAAGGGAAACTAAAGGCAGGCCGAGAAAAGGAGTTTTATAAAACGAAATTATTAATTATTAATTATAGAAAAATTGTTCCCACTTGGATTATATACTAACGGATTGTTTACTTGTACTATATATATATATATATATATATATATATATATATATAAAGACATTTTTATGTTTATACATTCTTTTTATAGATACATATATTTAAGTAAATGCTCTGTTTATAATAAACAGTATTAAACAATATTTACCGGCATGAATGTCCGATTCGAACCTGTATCCTATACGGAACCGTTATATAGCCTGATGTGCCTTTAACCGACTTGGCCACAGAGGAGCGTTCGGTTAGCAAGGTCTCATATATATATATATACATATATATACATATAGAGAGAGAGTACGAGGCAAATAAATGGACGCACCCATAGAAAGTCGATTTTTGTATTTTTGCCAAGATAAGTGAGTAAAAGAATTCGTTTTTTTAATACAGGTATACAAAAAATGATTTAGTATATAGTTGGCTAACCTTTTGCTTTAATAATGGCCCTAATTCTTCGTGGCATGCTATAGAATAAATTCTTTAGTAAGTCAACGTCTTTCGCCAAATTTTTCCAGTATTCCTTTAATTCGTGAAAAATGCTCATCCTCTGTGTTAACTCTTCTATTACGGGCACGCTTGTCTATTATTGCCCAAAGGTTTTTAAATGGGTAATGTATATACCTACACCTGTATTAATACCCTGTATTAATAAACGAATTCTATTACTCACTTGTCTTGGTAAAAATACAAAAATCGACTTTCTATGGGTGCTTCCATTTTTTGCCTCGCACTGTTTATATATATATATATATATATATATATATATATATATATATATATATATATATATATATATATATATGAGAGAGAGAGAAAGAGAGAAAAAGAAAGAGACGCACAAAATATACACAATCACAAATCAGTGATAATACTTGAATGTGTTTTTAGGAAAATAAAAATCAATTTCGTTTCATATGACTTCAATTTGCAAGATTCATTTTCTTTAAGGAAGAAACGTGGTTTTCACCTTCCTTGCGTCGAACTCATTTACGAATATTTCCTCTAAACTATTCCATCCCGTCCCTTCCTCATAGCCCATTAAATTCTCAAAGGAACTGTGTAAAATAAAGCCCAGGACAAACCGTTGGGATTTGTTTGGGATAAAATTTAAATTCAACCCGTCTCCATTTTATGTATGACTTCTCTCAAAAACTCGTTATCAAAAACAAGCGTCACGAGAAGAGACGAGACGAAAAGAGGGTAGGGTGAGGGTGGAGGAAGCTCGGCGTCTGTTATGCAAAATAAAGCAGAGCGCTGCAAAGAGTTTGATGCAAGTTTAAAATGGCCCAGGGAATCGACAGCGACTTAATCCTTCCGCATCAGTATGCAAACTTGAGTATTTTTCTGTTTTCCTTCTTCATCGGTTTTTTTTATCACTTTTAATAGAAATTGAATTTTTGATGTCCTTGCAAAACAAAACCACCATCTTAGTCGCAATGTCTGCTTTGTGAATTGGACAAGACTTTTATGCTCACACGTGAACGAGAATACTGTACTCGAGAACAAACGCGCAAACAGATAAATACATCCACACATGTAAAAATGCATATCAATACACGCACAGAGGAATGTGTATATATGCAAAGATCTCCGCCTAAGAATAAACGTGCTTTTCAACAGTTACATGTTTGTACAAACATTTCTTGACATATAACGTTACATTGAATATATATATTGAATGTATATAAAACCTATAGACATAGTACCAGCTTGGCCATTTACATATGGGATATAAAGCAAGTTAATAGTGACCCCATTTTGAAATGGGAAATGTTTAAAAAATGCCATAAATATAAGGCAGGTGACAAGTTTTGTTGGTTATGTATGTAAGAAAGATTAGTAATCGTCACTTATAAGAAACCTAAAAATTTATTAAATCAAAGATCCGAAATACTTAATAAGTGTAGGCATAGGAGAGCCTGGTTATTAGAATAGTGCTTTGGGTTTTCTTCTCTCTCACTTTATTACTTTATTTTTTTTGTCACGTTGTTTTATGTTTTTAATGGTTTTATCAATAAATACTGTTCCGCCATTTCCTTTTTTAGCCAGTTTACCCCGAAGATGCGTTTAGGTGAAACCTAGGTAGGTTTGCCTGGCTCGTTAGGATTTATTATATATATATATATATATATATATATATATATATATATATATATATATATATATATATATGAAAAGAAGAGAGAAACCGAAAATGTTCTGGGTTGTAATGTGAATTTTTTAAAAAAATTATGTTTTATTTTCCATAATTTTGCTACACGTGTTTCCGGTCTCGCGAACGTCATCAGGCAAAGGGTGGAGGTTTCCACATATGATTAAAAATAATTCATTTTTTTTCTTTGCTTTTCGATGTTAAATATTCTCGATATGAAACATTTTCTTTTTTGTGTTAGTGATCCAAACGTCTTTCTTGAACTGCCTGGTGACGATCGTGAGACCTGAAACACGTGTAGCAAAATTATGGAAAATAAAATATAATTTTCTTTTAAATCCACATTACAAGCAAAAATGTTTGCGGCTTCTCTCTTCTTTTCATATATTTTGTTTATATATATATATATATATATATATATATATATATATATATATATAATATTATAAATTAACTGATTTAAAATATGGTTTCTTCGCTATACAGGAATTACCATGTTTCAAAAATCGAAGCTAAAAACTTCAAATTTAATTATATAATTAAATTAAAAGCATTGGTTCTGTTTCATCTTCAAGCGAATTTTGGAATAATTTATTTTTAAATTTACTGAGCTTTAAACGCACATACAATCCATAATTTTTTGTCTCCAAGGATACAGAAAAATCCAATCATTTAGACAGGGGCGGTAGCGTGTTCATTTTTATTAACTATTATTGTATCAATTACGAGTTACGTTCGAAAAAGAGGTTAAGATTAGAGGGTGGGAGTGTATTTTTCAACAAATTTTGACATCCGTTCAACGCATGTCGTCTGTTTTTTGTTTTTTTTTATCAACCACAAAAAATCTTTTGGCATTTTTATCCGTTAAATTCGTACTTGTATACTTACAGATTCTTTCTAACAGGGGTGTTTGGGTTAGAATACGTTATATTGAACTACAATTTTAAAATATAATTTTTACTCTTAATTACTGATAGATTATATTTCTTTTTAAATCAAATAAGTGTAATGCATTTAATTTAATTATATAATTAAATTTGAAGATTTACCTTCGGTTTTTGAAACATGGTAATTCCTGTGTAGCGAAGAAACCATATTTTAAATCAGTTAATTTATAATATTTATGCTCTGTAAATTTACACTGAGCACTGTTTTGTAAAAATAAAAATATCAATAAGAACACCGGATTATATATCTTACTGTTCTTTCTTTTTATTATATATATATATATATATATATATATATATATATATATATATATATATATATTGTGTATTTTTATAAAGTATTAAAAACCGTTATCGATTTTTCCCTAGCACCTAAGGAGAGTATTTCCCCTCAGAACAAATAGCTTGCTATGTTAATTACACAGTCGCATTTCATTTTATACCAGATCATGTATGTAAGAGTACGTCTACATGTATATGCCATCCTGAGTATGATGACGAAAAACTACATCCGCGTCCAGGGTAAGACGATAGACTACATCCAACAGCAAGGCCTTTGATCAGGAGGTTTTGAGGATCGTGTAACCACCTCTTAATTGCTGGTGTTCCCAAGTCCACCCTGACCCGGGGTGGTAGCACCTGTTAGGGTCCCAGCTATGGGTAAAATGGTTTACCCCGAAACTGTTGTAAAAATAGGTTTTAATATCATAAATACTTTGTAAAAAATTATTTCCAGAAATAAATTTTTGAAGAAAAAAAATATTACCAGCAATACGTTTTTGAAAAAAAAATATTACCAGCAATACGTTTTTGAAAAAAAAATATTACCAGCAATACGTTTTGAAAAAAAATATTACCAGCTAAACATTTTTGAGGAAAAAACATTGCCAGAAATGATTTTGGACAAAACAAAATATTACCAGCAATAAAACTCTTATCGGCATTAAATAACCCATTGAGGTTGATATGCCGTAAAACAAAACAAATCAAACCAATACACGTATATGTATTTGGCTTTTATAACATAAACATGAAATACACAGTCATTTGAAATAACTCTCACTCACACACACACACACACACACACACACATCTGCTTATCGTTTTCTTTTTTTAATGAAAAATTATTGTACAGCTACGAATTAATAGAATTAAGTGAATGCGCGTTCGAAAGTGTAAACATGCATATATATACACATTTATTTTAAGACATTTTTTATGTTTATACGTTCTTTTTATTGATACAAATATTTAACTAAATGCTCTGTTTATAATAAACAGTATTAACAACATTTACCGGCCTGAATGTCCAAGAAATTTTCATAGAAAATATGCGTCCTCCGACAGGAATCGAACCTGTACCCTATACGGAACCGTCATTTAGCCTGACGTGCCTTAACCGATTGAGCCACAGAGGAGCGTTTCGGTTAGCAAGGTCGAATTTACTGTTTATTTACAGTCCGATTTATCGTTATTATGGGTTGTGAAAAAGTAGTAACTAATTGAGCTTACATTGCCATAATTTCTGATGAGCTTATGATAATGGTGACGTCAATTCTCAGCACTGCATATGTAATTGTATTGATTACAAGTGATTTCAATCAAGGTTAGCTCCGTTCCATAGTATCCTATCTCCGTGTCTTGAAACCTGATTCTGTGCAACTTTAGAGTCTATTGACCCAGAGGACCGAAACCACCGAATGTCTGTTATCTCATAAGACTGTATGGCACCGCGACCATTTAATAAAAATAAACCTACTGAAAAGAACTTTGCCAATATACGTACTTAAGATGTAAAGTGCATAATTATGGAAATTAGCAAAATTACTTTAAAACAAGCTTTAAAACGCAGAAAGATCAAATGGTATGAACAAAGCTAGAAATATAAAAAGAGTCAAGATCATCAAAGAAATACTAAAGTCAGAAATACCATGGACGTGATTAAATGACAAAAAAGAAAGTGGCTAGTACATATAGCAAGTAGAACAACAGATACACTATTTACATTATTCGGACTATTGTCCTCATCTTTGTCGCCATATTTATTACAACGTTTCGGCCTTTCAGTATCTGTCTTTATTTCTGAGATGAGGTACTATGTACACTATTTACATTATCTGGACTATTGTCCTAATCTTTGTCGCCATATTTATTACAACGTTTCGGCCGTTGTACGCTCCGGCCTTCTTCAGGTGGTTGGAATGTCGAACTAAACCCTTTATTTCGCTCACTGGGGTAGACTGTTCTAGTTCCACGGGCCATGTTTTAATGGATGTCAGTTATCAGTTATCTCCAGTTAATTTCCCTCTGAAAGTTCTCCACTGCCTTAACCGGGTATTGAACTCACACTCTTTGGGTCCTGTTGCTAGAGCGATAATAACAACAAAAATTGCAATATGTACTCTGGTAAAAACATGCAATGATAACAGCAAAAATTGCAACATGAGCACTGGTAAAAATGGTTGCTAAAGACATTAGGTTTATAATACCCAGAAATTCATACCCAGATGTCCTCAAGGATAAAGGCGTTAGTTAGATCCAATGACAGGCCCCAAAGAGTGTGAGTTCAATACCCGGTTAAGGCAGTGGAGAACTTTCAGCGGGGAATTAACAGGAGATAACTGATAACTGACATTAAACATGGCACGTGGAACTAGAACAGTCTATCCCGAAATAAAGGATTCAGTTCGACATTCCAACCAGAAGGCCGGAACTTTGTAATAAATATGGCGACAAAGATGAGGACAATAATCCGAATAATGTAAATAGTGTACATAATACCTCATCTCAGAAATATAAACAGGACAATAGATGTAGAAAAAAGTTGGTTGACTGGTGCTCAATCGATAGAAAAAGCAGAAAGGAATGATATAAAGGATGCCACTGCTAAGCAAATAATAACACGGTCACAGTCGTCATGGAAGAAGTTGGAAAAGTTTTTTGTCTAGTAGTTAACTCTAAGTCGCTGATGATAATGATCTCGATATACTGTGAATGGAAAGTTTAAAACATCCAAAACACTTTGTTTATATAATCAAATTTTGATAATAATTAGATATACTAAGTTCATATAGGAAGGATGATTTGAAATTAATATCTGTTATGTTGGGCCACGACGTGGATATTGTCAGTGTAGCCATTGATTGTCCCGCCTCAAATCAATACTTTTGCCTTGTTATAGATAGCAACAGAGCGGCTGTCTGACATGGAAGCAAAACCTTCGTTCACCAGTTCAACCCATGATATAATGTCTATTGTTTGGATGTGTATTGAATTTCATAAAACCGTAATCTTTTGAGTTGTATTGGTTGCATTGAGACTTGTTTGTCTTCTCACTTTTTCTCTTTTAAAACCCCAGTCTTCGTGCCATCACCGCAGTTAAGCAACGCGTCGAGCCAGGTAAGTACCTAGATGGGTGACCGCTTGGAATACCAGGGGCTGTAAGCTTGGGTGTGCGGGTGGTGTAATGGATAACGGTTCAGAATTTGAAATTGGAGACTCCAGTTCGTTATATTCGCTTACATGCAAATAACCTTGGAAACCATCTTCCCCCTCCAGTCATGAGTTAATTAATAGGACTTGCACCATTAAAAACAATCTCTTATATTTGATGACAATGTCATTCATTTATTTTCTTATGTACTTATTGATTTCTAATTATTATCGTTTAAAATATTAATTCTTAAAGTGATACATTTGATGACGAACTGTTTGCTCCCGCATTCAATGTAAAATATATATGTCTATGCGTATATATATATATATATATATATATATATATATATATATATATATATATATATATATATATGTGTGTGTGTGTGTGTGTGTCTGTGTATGTGTGTGTGTGTTGTAACGGTCCTGGTTGAGATTCTCGGTAATGGATGCGCTACTGCTGATGAAACGGCCGTCTAGTGCTTTCTGAGGATTCTTCAAGACTCGATTAATTACTATATATATATATATATATATATATATATATATATATATATATATATATATATATATATATATATTATATATTAAATTTCAATTAAAGGTGCAAATTATAATTTATAAATTATAATTTATAAATTCATGAATCATTCATACAAAAAAAAACAAATATAGACGTTAATGATTTAAATGGCGAGAATACATCATCGCAAACAATATAAATAAGATACATCAACCCCGAACCTGTCGATCTCTCATAAAACCCTGCCCAGGCCTGCGCCCAGGAAAGGTAAATCCAACGTTGCCCACCGCTACAGTAAAACATAAGAAGCAACAGTTTAATATTTGGATGATTTCGAAGGTCCTTCTGTAGCGGGGGGGACTGGTCACCGGCAAGAGAGCACGGAGGCGGCCTCCATGTTAACTTCAAGGACGTTTTCAAAAATGACATGAGGGCGATGGACATCGTGAGGTGGGAAAACGTCCCCAACGATCGCTTACGGATGAGACGCAATTTGCATCTAGGGCTGGAGCGAGGAATAGAAACGGAGGTTTGCCGCCGGGGTGAAGCACAATCGAAGGAAAGAAAACAACACGGCTACATCGGAATAGGGGATGTCTTCACATGCATTTGTTCCAATCGAGACTGTCACTCCCGTCTTGGCCTGTACAGACATAACAGATGATGCGCCGACATCAACAGCTGTGGTATAACTTTTGGGGCGCAGATCCATGGGGTCTCTCGTGACAGACGAATGCCACATATACACATATCTGTAAATCATTATCTCCAAAAATTCTTATCATCTAAAAATATTTTCTTGCTTTAAATATGTCGCAAAAGTTTGATAAGCCGTAAAAAAACAAACAAATCCATTAATCTGGTTACATTGGACACTTCTAGCAAAGACTGGAATTCAGGATCAAACAGGATGTCCCACCTTGAATCGGAAATGGCCAATCACGTCACGCAACAACTTTGATACAACGCAGAATATTTCGCATTCAGCGATTGGTCAAAACCTTATTCATAATCCGGTCACATCAGATTCTCGGACGCCATATTTAACACGTGATAAATAAATTTATCGCACTGAATAAACTATCAGAACCTAAACCAAGATATTCATCTAAGCGTGCCAAGAAATTCAGAAGACCGAAATTGTTTCTCAGTGAGTTGATTCTTTATCTATATATAAAACAGAGGATGCCTGTCTGTCTTTCCGTCTGTCTGTGTGATATCTTTTCACTCGAGATCCAGCCAACCGATTCTGACCAAACTTGGCATATACATTGTACAGTGTAAGAGATAGGTTCTAAGCGTAACAAATCGATATTTAAAAAAAAACAATATTCGATAAAGCCGATGAAAAAACGATAAATTTATTTTTTTCCTCCAATTTCGTTCAAACTCGGTACGTAGGTTACATGCATCATGACGTGCTCAATGATACCTCATTTTTATTTCTACACCCCTGCGTTTAGCGAAAAACCGCATAAATCGAAAAATCGATTTCAACACAAATTCTAAACTAAAAACTCCGTTAATTTTCAAGCAATCTAATACAAACTTTACTCAATTATAGCCAAAAATAAGTTGATTGTTTAACAGTCATTTAACTTGATAACTGAGTTCACCCATATAGCGAAGACCCGCGTAAATAAAAAAAAATAGTGATTTTTACTGGTTTCTTTCTTATTTTTCGTTGACCTTTCAACCAATATTCATCAAACTTAACAATTGTTTTATAAATGTATCCTCTTTTACATCCTTGGTAGCAAACTGACAAACTGAATTTCAAAAACTCAAAAATAATTGTGGTCTGAAGTGGGACTTCATGTTGCCTATTTTACCCCTTCATGTTCTTGGCTAAGTTCGATTGAATAAATACAGACTACTTCTGTTATATCCGTAACTGCATTAATTCAAAATGTTTTTTTAATGGAAGTACTTTAAAGTAATTGAAGAAGATAGATTCTGTTACATCTAAACATGATGCTGTTTTTGCTCCATTCTAATTGAACGCTTTTTCTGATCGATCAGCTGGGTATGGCTGTTAATTGAGTGATAAAATCTCCCATCTCTCCTAATAGCGTTACTTTTACTCGGTAACTTAACAACGACACAGCATCATCCAATTTAGCTGGAATAATTTTACTTATTGAATTTTTTACTAGAACAGTAGTCTGCAAGTTGGTTTAAAAAACTACATAAAATAAAATGAAAGAATTGCGAATCAAATTAATAAACTATGCTTTATCTTAAGAAATTCGAATAATATTATATTGCCTTATTTTTACTCCGTTTTGTCACAATTAATCAACTTCTAATATTCGTTAGTCGATCGGGAATCGAACCATTTTCCAGATTGACAATTTAACAATTAACGAAATAAGCAGTCAGTAACTTCTTTTCTTATGCAATATAGCTGTAAAGATAAAACATATAATTACTTTTATCGTTGTCTTTATCAACAAACTCAAAGATAAAACCGAATTCCATATTTCAAAACTCTTCTATCTTGATTCTATTGTTACTTTAGGTGATTGGAGGAGAACGCTACAAAAGAAAACCTATCATTAAAACTGAGCAAAAGAGAAAACAGTTTTCGAATGTTGTGACTTTAAAATGTTAAATTATCGGTGATCCACAAAATCATATCCACAAATTCAGTGTTCGATTATTAAAAAGAGCATATGTACGTGTTACCTATGAGCACTAATTGGTATGTTCCAATCCTCATACATATGTTGGACACTATTGTAAGTAGGAGGTAATCTGCTGTCTAAGTAGTCCACCACTAGCAGTGATTTACCTGCTTCACGCCGCTGGTGAGTATTTTGTTTTATTGATGTTATTTAAGATTGTCATTTCCAACCCCCGTTTTGGTTATTCCTCATTCAGTAACCTTTTCTAGGTTACAACACTATCTATCTATCTATCTATCTATCTATCTATCTATCTATCTATGATATACAGTACCTATGAACACTAATGGGTATGTCCCAATCCTCATAGATACTTTGGACACTACTTTAAGTTGGGGATAATCTGCTGCCTAAGTAGTCCACCACTAGCAGTGGTTTACCTACTTCACGCCGCTGGCGAGTATTGTATTTTGTTAATATTATAAAGATTACCATTTCATTTCCAACCTTCGTTTTGGTTAATCCTCATTCCGTAACCCTTTCTAGGTTAGAACAATATATATAGGTATTAATGTGGATAAATCAAATATCTAGTTGAACTGCCATCTTTATAAAACAATTTCAAATTACTTTATAGCATTACGCATTCCAAAATTGAAAATATCTAAATGAAAATGATAACAAAATATACACAGATTAAACCTGAATTGAAAATATAAATAGGATGTCTATTGAGGACAACATCTATTATTTATATTTTTGTTAGTTGATAATTGGTATTTTCTGATCCTTTAAGTATCTGTTTTCTATTTTCTACTTTAGCTTCAATATTTCAAATGCACGCAAAATGTTAGAAATGTTTCCATTTGACTGATAGAAAGCTAAATATTTTATTTGATATTGTTATATAATGTACTTATGAACACTAATGGGTATGTCCCAATCCTCCTAAATACGTTGGACACTATTTTAAGTGTGTGTGGAGAGTGGTAATATGATGTCTAAGTAGTCCACTACCAGCAGTAGTTTACCTACTTCACGCCGCTGGCGAGTATTGTATTTTGTTGATGTTATAAAGATTATCATTTCACTTCCAACCTTCATTTTGGTTATTCCTCATCCAGTAACCTTTTCTAAGTTACAACAGTGGGATAGTTTCCAGTAGAAGTAAATCGATTTAACTTCACGTCTGTGGCTACTTTTGATTCCCATTTCTTACCAGTCAATAACTTTAAGCAAATAAACAACAAAATATGCGAGGGCATGTAAGCATTTATGCTTTCATAGCCATTTCTGTGTATATTTATCTAAAACAAACACACACGTGGGCCTGCTAAAAAGTTCTCGACCCTGTACATTTCACCAAAACTGACCAAACATCATTTTTTTCTATTTTGAATTCCTTAGTGGTCATGATAATAACTTTTCAACTCTCTCCCTCGTATGTGTATTTATAGAATCTTAATTTTACAAAGGTTAATCGTTTACTTAGTAAGAGTTCATTATATTCACGTTGTTAATATTTATTCAAAAATTTAACTCCTCTTCAGTCCCGTGTTTCTACTTCATGACTTTTCTTCTACTTCGAATAATGACGGTTTCCATTATAAAAAATACATCCACTAGTTAGAAAAATCAGCTTCGTATTTTAACTTTATTACATTTTTTTTAGGTATTTTTTCTCAAAAGATATCAAAATCATAATACATCATCATCAAAACTGTTTTGATTTGAGGTCATGAATTAACACGTTCTCTCATCTTCGGTGACATTGTCTACTGATTCGATAATATTTTGCCAGCCTTCTCTGTCTTCTGCGAGTTTGAGGATTCGTTGCACATCTTCCTTCATTGTAAACTTCTGCAAAGAAAAAGTGGTATCTTTCTGGCTTGTTCTTTGAATGTCTCGGTTCAGCGTTGTAACTATGGTGGTTCTTGGATGACCTCTGAACTTTTTGAAGTCAGTCTTTTCAAAGTAAAACTCCATGGCTTTGTTAGCTGGACATTCTGGATCCATTCTCAAAATATACCCAAGTAGTTTCCATCTTGCTTTCAACATTTCAGTATGCAACGTCTTAAATAAGTAGTTGCTGCGTAGCAGTAACTGGAGCACCCATTACCTATTCCGCCAGTTGTTTTTGATCATACGCTGCTCTTAAATTCCTGTTTAAATCCTAATTATACTGGACATGACAAGCTTAACATTCATTGTTACCCTATTAAAATAGGATTAAAAAAATAAGAGTTAATCGGGGTTTCATCTTAACGACGTAAAAATTAATTAATGTAATGCTTAATAAGAAGACAATAGTTTTTTGGGGTTTTTTTGTTTTTTGCAGGAGAGACGCTGCATCCAAAGTAACTGATACTCATCATTTTCTACTTTTTTTCCTTCAAAACAAGGTTTCATTAGTGCAATATTACCAATCATTCAATACACAGTAATACGATTCTATTCTTGATTCCATCGGAATCTTTTAATGTTCTGTATGACGACAGGGGTTTCAAAGGAATAGAAGCGCCATATGATTCATTGTGAACGATAACATTTGAATGACCAAAGCTTACCCCATATATTTTTCTGGTGCGCTTGTTTTGGCCAATAGTCTAATAAAGAACACAAGTGTTTCAAATGTTTCTTTTGACAAAGAGAAGAAACACTCTCTCACATTTCGTATTAATTTAAAATAAGTTATCACAACATTGAAGGAAAATTCGTGGACTTCTAAACAGTATTTATGTACATATTTCTTCCAAACTGCATTTCATTTCAATAAGGCCTTTTGTTGTGGTGTCTTCCCTCTAAGAATCTATATTAGACTCTTCCGCCTACTATAAGTCAAGATGTTGTGACCAAGTAAAAGGTTAAGTAATAACAAATACCAGGTTTGCAGATATATTGTATATTAAACAGTAAGTACAACAGAAGAGTATGACACGACTAGTAAAAGTGTATCGTATGAACCAGCGGTCAATCTATTTACTGTTCACTGTTCCTTCTCTCCTACTAAACTTATAGTAGTCGGGAGACTCTTAGAGGGAAGACACCACAACAACTTTAAAATAATCTCGGCTATCTTGTGCATAATACACCGGTGTTCTTCGTATACGAAAAAAAAAAGAACGCTATAACGAAAAATTAAAATACTACAATCCTAAAATATTTTTCGGAGCAAAATATTAAAAGCCAGTATAAATTCAATGCCAATGCTGAGCATATTTAAATATATTTTTACTTTTAAATTAATTTATTAATTTATTCTTGCGATGGATGAAAAGACTTAATCCCCAATGTTTTAATATAGAAAATCCATGTCGTTATAGGCTCAAGTAGAATGTAACAGAGTGTCAAGTTTAAAGTGGGGTGGGAGAACGTGTACATGAAAAGATTGCTCAAGCCTCTTCAGCGCCTTTTGGGGTCGCCTCAAGCGCGAGGTAATGGCCCTATTCCCCTCCTGAAGGAGATGCATGCATGGGGAACGAACCCTTGGGACTATGACATTATATTAAATTTTAACCACCTACCCTGCACAGCCGGGCTAGGTCTGCGTAAGTGTAAAGTTAGACCGCATGTTTCCCATGTTTGCTACACATTCTTTGTTTTGTATCTT
This sequence comes from Acanthosepion pharaonis, assembly GCA_903632075.3. NCBI lineage: Eukaryota > Metazoa > Mollusca > Cephalopoda > Sepiida > Sepiidae > Acanthosepion > Acanthosepion pharaonis. The sequence goes on from CAHIKZ030005625.1 coordinate 2,095,487, forward strand.
CTTATTTACCGTTTCGTCCTTAACAATGAAAAGTAATGTAGTAAAAAAATAAATACAATGACTGAAGATTTTTTTTTGGGAGGTGGGGGTTAAGCATTTCACCCCAAGCAAGGCGGGAAGCCACTAGCACGCAAGGTGTTACAGAGGATTTGGAGAGAGAGCAGACAGGAGTGATAGAGGAAAGGATGAAGAGAAGGATAGAGGGATAGATCAGGGCATCTGGAGACGTTGATTGACATTACATTTGAATAGTTGGAGATTATAGCTATCAGGGAAACAGGAAAAGGGGGAGTTCCACAGGCGAGAGGTGCGAGATATACAGCTATTGGAGTAGAAGAGACGGCTACATTTAACAGTTTCAACAGTGAAAGTGTGAGAGCGGGATGCCATCCTCGTAAGACGCTTGAATTCATGAAGTCTGGGAACCATTGAAAGCAGCTCATCGGAGCAGTTACGATGGAAGTATTTGTAAAAAAAGACAAAGAGAGGCGACGGCACGTCTGTGAGAGAGCGACTGCAGACGAGAAAATCTGAGATTATGTCTTGGTTTTTGCAACCATCGACAACCGAGAATAAAAATAAAAATGATAATATAATAGCCCTGAATGTCACAGATGTGAGGTCAAATATCAAAATATCTTCTTTGCTCTCTTGCTTTTTACCCATTCTAATAATTCTTTAACTTACCATTAATTTCAGCGCTAAAGTTTAATACCGTAATTCCCCCTGTGTAATGCTCCTTCATCCATAGTACGCACCCCTAAAATTGTGCTGAAAGCGTGGAAAAATACGCACCTCTTGTTTGGTAATCAAAGCCTATAAATTGTACCTCTCCAATTTCTCGTCCTGGGTAAGACGTTAAACTACATCGGCGTCCTGGCTAAGACGTTAAACTACATCCGCGTTCTGGGTAAGACGTTAAACTACGTCCAGCAGTAAGGCCTCTGACCAGGAGGTTTTGAGGAGCGTGGAACCGCCTCTTAATTGCTGGTGTTCCCAAGTCGACCCTGACCCTGGGTGGTAGTACCTGTTAGGGTCCCAGCTATGGGTAAATAGTTAACTATTACCAGCAATACTTTTTTGAAACAAATTATTACCAGCAATACATTACCAGAAACAGATGTTTGACAAAACAAAATATTACCAGCAATAAACATTTTTGTCAGCATTAAATAACCCATTGAGGTTGATATGCCATAAAACAAAATAAACCAAACCAATCTAAACCAAAGAATACATATTCTATTCATACGAATCTATCCTAAAAATGTTGTCGGCATTAAATAACCCATTGAGGTTGATATGCCATAAAACAAAATAAACCAAACCAATCTAAACCAAAGAATACATATTCTATTCATACGAATCTATCCTAAAAATGTTGTCGGCATTAAATAACCCATTGAGGTTGATATGCCATAAAACAAAATAAACCAAACCAATGTAAAGCAAAGAATACATATTCTATTCATACGAATCTATCCTAAAAATGTTGTCGGCATTAAATAACCCATTGAGGTTGATATGCCGTAAAACAAAATAAACCAAACCAATCTAAACCAAAGAATACATATTCTATTCATACGAATCTATCCTAAAAATGTTGTCGGCATTAAATAATTCATTGAGGTTGATATGCCGTTAAACAAAATACCAAACTCTCCAATTTCATTACGGCCAGCGATTCGTACACTTATTTTAAAAAAAATGTTTTAAAAAGATTAATATTATTTTAATTTAGTTTTATGATCATTCTTGTTTTATTTTACATTTGCAAATCTTTTAGGTACATATGGTTGTATTTGATATCCTTATGGGTTCGCAATCGATGAATGTTAGTGTTAAACTTTCGTATGTTTGTGGTGAGTAGTCATTTCGCAATTTAAATCGACCTATGAAACGTCAATTTTTTAAAGATTTTTTGTAGCTGTGCATAATACACACCACTAATTTTGCTTGTTATTTTTTAGGAAAAAATACGTATTATACATGGGGACATTGCGGTATTTGCATTTCTCTCACAAATAGTGAAGTGTTGTTTGACTGTTAAAGATGTCATTTCGCTTTACTTAGCTATACTTAAAGTATATGAATCTTTTTCCTTTTCCTTTTTTTTACTTAGCTTTCTCTGCTAGAACTTGCACATCAAAGAGTCCAGAACATATTTTTTCTATTAAAAGATGTTTTATAATTATTTAATACTCATCAGTTTTTTGAAACATCAGAATCTTTAGTACACATTATCATACATTATCAGGGACCAAAACTTATAACTGCCTGAAAAATAGATTTTTAGAACTTCTCAGTTTTCGCATTCTTAGACTTCTTCCTCAAATACATACTTCTTCATATTTCCTATCAAATCTATTATTTTCCCTTTTCTTTATTTAAAAAAATACTTTTCGTTTTCTTCAGATTATTTTTCTTTTATTCATTCATCTTTCTCCAGATTCTTTTTTTTCCATGGCTTTTGTTATATACTTTTAATTTTCTTTCCTTTCTCTTTAAAAATCACCCACGTTTTTTTTTTTTTTCTATAACAGGAAATCTTCCCAATAGGTACATGAGAAATTCTCTTAGGACGTTCGAAAATAAATCTTTAAGTAACTTTTTATCTTTTGTCTATATTTTTCAAACTTCATTCAGAATATGACATTTTGTTATTTGACCAAACCTCTTAGGATTTCGAAACAAAGAATGCTCGAAAAAAAAGAAAAAGAAAAAGAAAAAACGGGAACCAAAGAGATTTGGGTGAGATTTGCAAGAAAACGAAAGGCAAAACATTCAGAACACAATGGCCAGACGGGTATGCACCGTTGAGTAGGTTTGTCCCATCGGACAGCCTTTGTTCCTCTCTTTGAAAATGTTTTTTCCTCAGAGCTGGTCGAATGTCGACCACAAGAGAAATAGAGAGAGCGACAGGCTGCAATCTCCTTAGATGAGATGTTCTGTTTGCATGTCACAGTTTATGTATGAGCTGAATTTTCTTCTAAATCCGCTTTTCATATAAGCAATGTCGCTTATCTCTAAGGCTTTTTTGTTTCTTTGGGAGTGTGTACAGGGTAAATAAAAGTTCAGTTTTGCATTTTTCTTGTTTTCTATAGCGATCTAATCATGCTTTGTTTTCTTTTTTAGGATTGTTACTTTCTCTTTGTATGTAAGTAAATCATAAGCAAACGCCTAATGAGCGAGAATTTAAAATACGTATAACGTGGAAATAATACACTGGAGATTTTCTATACGATTTTGCAAATAACAGTAGACACATAGTCTCCATCTCCTATCTTATAATTATCAACGCGTACATACGTTTTTGGGGGTTTTTTTTTCGATTATCTCATTCATACCCACGAGTAGACTTCTTTTTTTTTTTTTATAAACTCCTACACAATTCAAATATAAAGTCAGTAAATGACAACAATGGATAATCCTTTGTGCAATTTCTCTTATCCCGACTTTAATTATAAACACATCAAACTTATGATAAAAGGGAAAAATCACGTGATCTTTTTCCTGCCATCCTAGCTCAACTCTTCCTTACAGTGGAAATATGGGAGAATAAATTTTCTTATCTCTTGAGAGACTGTATTATTAGAACTACGCAATCACCAAATTCCTCAACAGAACAAGTTGTCACATTTTTACGAATAGAATGTATGTACAACCTTACGGATTGATGATGTAATAAATGACCATTTGAATTAGAATCTCTGATTAATTTAAAAGTGATAAACATTGCAACTTGCAATGCCTCAAAATATTATCTTCATAATATTCTATTATGAGCACATTTGACAAATTTTATCTTGAGTTATCTTAAGCAAAACAAATTCTTACTCCGAATGAATCTATTTTGAGTGCTATATAAAAAAATACAAAACTGCTACGATATGCATCATATAATTTGTGAGGGATAACACGTAAGGATTATGAATTTAACCAATCGTGTGGCGATCATCATTAGCCATTCAAAAATTGGCCAATGGCAATTCTATACAATTCTTATTTCATATGATTATATTTTGGATAATTTTGTAAAATGGACATAACGTATATAGTCGAGTATAGCGGGGGCACTTCCACATGGTGTAATGGTTAGCAACCTTGCCTTCCTAGAGCAATTACGACTGAATAGCGAGTTCGATCCTCAGTGGGTGCTCCACACTTTCGGCCTTGTGCCACATCTAAGCTACTCTAAGAAAATCATTGGGCACCTCGAGGCGGTATAATGTTTAGCAAGCTTGTCTCGCTAGAACAATTACGACTGAGTAGTGAGTTCGATCCTCACTGGGTGCCCCCTACATTCAGCCTTGTGCCGCATCTAAGCTACGCTTGGAAAATCACTATACTTGAGTATAGTGCGAGTTTTCCTACGCAAAAAAAAAAAATTGGCGGTTGAACTATACACATGTAATTTTTCTTTTTAAAGGCTGAATATCCTGCATTTTTCATAGACTGGTTGCACTATACACAATTTTATTTATGAAGGGGTTAAAATTCACGCAAAAATTCAGGAGTTCCATTATACAATAAGTCGACTTATACACGAGTATATGCGGTTTATCTTTATTACTCAATGACAATGAAACAGGATGATCTTTGCAAGAGCAGAAGAAATCACCTGAGTAAAACTTAAGATATCAACGTAGTATTAACGTTACTATTCTATGGATATTGTTATAACACACTCTTACTTATATAACGTACTTCGTATATAGGATTCTCTATGCGTAATGATTCGGCTACTTGCCGTGACGTCGGTATATAGACTGAAGTCTGACTCCAAACGGCTAGGTATATACCCATGCCTCCCCACTTAGACGGGATGCGACACAAGGTCAGGTTTTAAAGCGCGTAGACTCGGGCCACTGGTCCAAAATCTACCCATTCCCTGCAAGAGCGGGAAACGGGCACTTTGCTTGTCTGTTCTATTTAGCCGAGTCTCTGACCGTAGACAGAGCCCCGACTGAGTCACCCTCTGCCCGGTGGTCTTGCTTTTCGCAAGCCAGACAGCTAACTGCCCGACTCCAAGCGACTAGGTATTTACCCAGTCTCCCCTACGGGGATGAGATGTGACACAAGGTTTGGATTATTGTGGGGAACCCTAGCGTGTCCACTCGGGCCAATGGTAAAAATTTACCCAGCCCCCGCAGAAGCGGGCTCGGGTACATTACTTGTCTATTTTTCTCAGCCGAGTTTCTGTCTGTAGACAGCGCCCTGACTGAGTCTCCGTCCACCCGAAGACAGGTATTGTCAATCGTAAGCAATACAGCGAACTGCCTGCCTCTTTATATTAATGGACTGCTTCATATAATCACCGGGGGTGTACTATTTACTCCACAACAGGCTTATTGAGTACTAGCCTCGAAGCCTCCTTTCGGGCAGATTTTAGACTAACTACTGCGGAGGGCTTGTGGACTGTTGTAATTTATTTTCATTTCTCTACAGGCTTTGGGTTTGCAGCCTTTTACCTTTCAGCGTCCTATCTACATAAAAGTTATAAGAACTTAGATATAATAAAATTATTTTATCTCTATTCGACACCTTAATTCGGCATAATCTTTCTTCGTATACGCAACCGATCTTCGTAGTTTGCTTACATTTATTTTGCGCGAAATTTTCTTTTCTTTTAAATCACCATTCTTTATGATCCCTTCACATAAAGTCACCCTTAAAAGACATTAGGAAACCCGAAAATCCAAAGACGGATATACAACGTAATTGGCCCTGATCTGGCATCTCGTCTGCAGCCGCTCTCTCAAAGATGTGCCGTTGCCTCCCTCTGCCTTTTTTTTTACAAATACTTTCATGGTAACTGCTCCGATGAGCTGCTTTCGCTGGTTCCCAGACTTCATGAATTTAAGCTCTCAACTAGGCTGGCAGCTCGCTCTCACCCTTTCACTGCCGAAACTGTTAAATGTAACCGTCTCTTCTACTCCAATAGCTTCATGTCTCGCACTTCTCGCCTGTGGAACTCTCTCTCTCCCCATTTCTTGTTTTCTTGATAATTATAATATCCAGCTATTCAAATGTAATGTCAATCGACGTCTCCAGATTGCTTGATCTATCCCCTATCCTTCTCTTCATCCTTTCCTCTATCACTCCTATTTGCTCCAACTCTCTGTAACCCCTTGCGTGCTAGTGACTTCCCGCCCTTACTTGGGGTGAAACGCTTAAAAAAAAACTTTCATTGCAAAATATAAGTCAAATATTGTTCATAGATGAGAGTAACTGGATACTAACGAGGTGTTGTCTAAAAAAAAAAAAGGAAGAGATGTTATTACACGAGCCAAAATTGCTGTAATCAAGGGAGGCTAAAAACTTCTCATAGCCCACTGTATTTTGTAGGCATTGTTTATTACATTATAGCTTCGTCCGGTGATTGTGGGAGTGTGTCTGCTGTATTAATTTAAAACTGGAACAAAAAAAAGCAAGAGACAGCGTGTAGAATATATAGATCATTACATGAGAATCAACTTTTTTTCTGTTTTCCTGATAACTATAATCTCCAACTATTCAAATGTAACGTCAATCGACGTCTCCAGATGCCCTGATCTTTCCCCTAAACTTCTCTTCATCCTCTCCTTTATCACTCCTATTTGCTCTCACTTCAACTCTTTGTAATCCCTTGCGTGCTAGTGCCTTCCCGCCTTGATTGGGGCTGAATGCTTAAAAAAAATGTCACATTACACGTGTTAGAAAAAGAAGAAAAAACATATGAGCAACGTACCGTACCCCAATTAAGTTTTAATTACGGTTTAATTAGACGATATCAATTGCAACTGCGGCGAAATGCAAAATTAAATTTAAACCTTTAATAAAGAATTGCTTTTTAAACTTTTCACTCTGTTCGATATTTAAATTTAACTTTAAATAAGTTATTTATTTCATTTTTAATCACGTGTAACTACAGTAGTTACTACCTGTTACTTCAGGTTGTCTATGATTTGCCGAGATTGAAAAACGGACGAACGGACGGACACACGTACACTGCGCTTTGTTTATATAGATTTGCATATAAAATATATAAGGGTATTTATGAGCAAATGCATTTGGTTGGTTTCACTGAAAGGAAAAATTGTCTTAATATACAAATCAGCACTCTCACGCGCACGCGCACAAACACACAATAAAATTGAAACGGCCTCAATGTGTTTCTATTTACTCAAAATTCAACGTCGTTAAAACAGCTGGCTTACAGTAAATAATCATAGATACATGCACGTGTCCCAAAATAAGGGGTGTTTCGAGTGCACACAAAACACCGGCAGAATATATTCTATATCATTCTGTTCTACTGTCATATCCATATGATAATAAAAATGGTGAAGACGTGTTTCATCCTTCAGGACTTCATCGGTCTAAAAGTGATGTTTACGTTAATGTAATATATATATATATATATATATATATATATATATATATATATATATATATATATAATTATTATTATTAATGCATGTTTCATTATGTAATATAGACAAGTTTTGTCTATTTATTTTAAGTAAGTTCCTTTTATATTGTCTGATAAGCTTAATAACATTATCATTGAAAGACAAAAGGAAATCACCATATTATTACACGTTTAAATGCGATCTAAGCTTTCGGCTTACATAAGCCATTATCAAAGATGACAATTACTTTTCAATATATCAACCAATACACGGACGAAACAATAATGATAGTCTGTTTTTGTTGCATGAAAAATTTCAAGCAACGACAAACTCGCGTATACGAGATGCGGAAGCGAAAATCACGTGGCAGCTCGTAACATCACACATGACCACGCGAGAGTGAAAACGAGAAGTATTGTATGGGAAACCGTTGGTATAAACCAATGGCTTCTGTTATAAGTTATAGGGATTTGAGAATATTTGTGAAGATTTCATAGTTTAATTTGATCAGGTTAGGTTGCAACTGTTTTATGTATATAGCTTCAAGAATTTTTAGTTTTTGTTTATTACTTAAAATAAATAGATAAAACGTGTCTATATTATTTAATGAAACATGCATTAATAAAAAAATTGCTGCCTGAATATATATATATATATATATATATATATATATATATATATATATACATATATATATATAAACTCTGTATTCGGCCCTCAACAATATATTCCGCACCTGTTGACGAAATACATCGAGGGTTGTTGTGGGGCTAAATAAACATGTTAGGTGTCGTCCCACACGTGAGGGTTAGTCTACGAATCGTCCCAGAGACTTCTCGAACATCTTGCAGAACATATTGAGTGGAAGTGCCATCATTTAGGTGGGCGTTTTCCAACTATAAGAGAATTCCTGCTACGAAAATGACAACAGAAAGAGATGAAAAAATATTTTGGACTTAAAAACCCTTGTTCAACATTTCTTCCACAAGCACCAAGAACAAGCAAGTTTTGCAATTTCTGATGCTAGAAGTTAGGCCCGTGTATCGTGGAAGGTTACAAACTCAACGCTTGCATGAAAGCAGAACTTGATTACAGGGAGATATTCTCTGTCGCAGGTGACACCGAAACGACATCACTGCAGATGTGCACGGTGGTATTTCAGCGTGAGTCGAAGTTTAGCAGTTACACCTCTTGTCATGTAGCAAGTAAGATTCCCAAAGGTCAGTGTTGACACTCTGGAGCCACATTTGCTTTACTCTATTCTGTGGATAATATGCGATCTACCATTCCTTCCATGTGTCGTACTTACTAAGCATCTGCACTATGTGCCTAACCCCAGAACTTGGTTTATTGATGTAGGAATATTTTGAATACCGTTAAGTAAACAGTGAAGTATCCCTGACGTTTCTCTTCTCTCTCAACAGTCCACAGTCTGACCCTGGTTCTAGTTAAAGAAGAATGGCATTTGTGTATCTCTGTGGCATGGCATCTGCTTGCACTTGACTCTTTCATCGCATTGAACTATGTAGCACAGCATATGTTACCATTTAGGGTTCAGGCGCATACACCCTTCTTCAGGTGATTGGAATTTTGTAGCCGAACCCTTTATTTCGTCTACAGGGTAGATTGTTCTCGTTTCACTTGTCATGCCTCTTCCGGATGTCTCGGTCATATCCCTTTAACTCAACTTCCCAAGATCTTTTAGCCTGATATTGAACTGACAACTTTTGGGGTCTAGTCACTGGATCTAACCAACAGCTTTATCTACTGGGCCACATCTGTCTATGAATTTCAGGCACTTATAAACCTAATAACAATGAAGATGAGAATAACAGTCCGAATAATGTAAGTAATCAAAATACCTCATCTCGGAGATAATAGACAGATATAAGGAAAATGAATGACAATTTTTTTTCCGTGTGACGTGTTTCGTCCTTCAGGACTTCATCGGACTAAAGTGATGTTTACGTTAATGTAATATATATATATATATATATATATATATATATATATATGTGTGTGTGTGTGTGTGTGTGTGTGTGTGTGTGTGTGTGTGTGTGTCAACACTGTATTAGGCTCTTCAAAAAGTGTGTTTGATTCTGCACAAAGCCTTCACCACTATATTCAAATTTTATGTTCTGGTATCTGGGCTGACGGTTCCTAGGAACTGAGCTGCTTGACCCTCATACGTGGAATATGACGTGAGAGTCCCACCATATATATATATATATATATATATATATATATATATATATATATATATATATACCCTGGTCCAAAATCTTATGGCCAGATACGAAAGGGTTAAGAAAAAGTATAAAATACTGTTACTTTAATCAAAATATATTTGTGAAACATTTACATTTAATTAGATAATGTAGTTTATCAACAAACAAGTGAAAATTTTAAGCTTTTAATTGATTAATTTAAACAAACATTGAAAAAAGCATTTTTGGTTGGTCCTAAAGATAAGATCATGTGGGAAAAAAGCAAATTACTGGACAAAAACTTTACTAGTCAGGGTGCTCATAGCCTCCAGGCGTGTAGACATCTATGTAGCTTATTTCCAGTATTGAATTTCAGATTCTAAATATATTTGTTTGGCCTTCTTCAGGTGGTTGGAATGTCGAACTTAACCCTCTATTTCGCTCACCGGGGTAGACTGTTCTAGTTCCACGTGCCATGTTTAATGGATGTCAGTTATCAGTTATCTCCTGTTAATTTCCCTCTGAAAGCTCTCCACTTTAACCGGGTATTGAACTCACACTCTTTGGGTCCTGTCACTGGATCTAACCAACGCCTTTATCCACTGTGCCATGTGCCCTTGTAAATGCTTCGCAAATATATTTTGATTAAAGTGACAGTATTTTTATTTTTATTTTTATTTTTTTATTACCCTTTTGTATCTGTTTTTTTTTAGATTTTGACCAGGGGTGGGGTATGGTGCGCTGGTACAAGTGTTACAATGTCACAAAGAAGCTGAAAACTTCTAAAATGTTTTCTACTTTCTCATAAGGTGAACATGCTAAAATCAGTAGTACTTCAGTATTGCATCTTTATTTTCTACCATATTTTTTAGGACATGATCAAATTTATAGAAAGAATATATGAATATCATGATAGATAACAACATCGTACCTTGATATTATAGAAATTCCCATAACTACATCAGCCGTTCTCTGACATTAGTGATCTAGACTTTTCATGGCAGGGTGACTTGAATCATCAGTGAACGGGAGCATGATAGTAGGTGCAAGACAAATGGGACATTACATTTCTGAAATTTTTTTTTTTTTTTTGGTGGTGGGGTTGGTGGGGGGGGTATCTGAAATTCTTCGTTCTACAATGTCAAGTGCCTAGCGGGAATACCTGATGGAAAGCATTACTGCCGGACAGCGCATTAACCGACTACGGATCCTTGTTGATCGTGATCATCGGTGCCTGATTACAAATACATGTGGCAAGACAAGCGATACTGGCTCAAATCGTATCCATATTCAATATACAAGGTACCGGACTCGTTTCCTGCGGGTTAGTTCAGCTTACCTTATAAAATCTGGGTTAACACTGGCTTCACTAATTGGACGCTGGTGGACTAACGATGTGTGGCGTTTCATTTGTTATGGTACCTACCTACATGGGAATGAACTCTTCCTCCTTTCTTAAGTACCAACCTAAGTTGTTGTGGCCTGTTAGGGTCCAGAAAGAAAGAACACGGAAAGAAAAAAAGGGAGGTTGAACAAGTGTATTGAAATAACAGATATATACAAAAGTAAGAGTGTGATTAGTCAGCAGATAGAAGTGTCCGTCCAAACTGTCAGGTTACACTGCGTTTCGACTGTCAATATTTAACAGTTCCCCCCCACCCCACGAGGAATATATGTGGCACAAGGCCGAGTTTAACGTGGGTCCTCCGAACCCGTAGGATTGACAAAAAAAAAAATCCCCGTAGAACCCGCATAAACGGGTTCAGGTCTGTCTACCTCCCCGGACGAGACTCTGCCCTTCAGCACTATTGTTTCTATGCCCCCAAGGGAGAGGAGAGTTCGACAGGAGCTGCAAACAGTCACAGAACTGCGCCTCGACTGTCGATATTTAACAGTCCCCCCCCACGCGGGCTGTATGTGGCACAAGGCCGAGTTTACCGTAGTCTTTCCGAGCCCGTAGGCTCGGCCAAAAATATCCCCACAGAACATTAGCGGGTTTGGGCCTGTCTACCTCCCCGGACGAAACTCTGCCCTTCGGCATAGCTTCAACCGGGTCCCTCTCTACCAAAGCAGGAGAGTTCGACAGAAGCCGTAAACAGTCAAAGACTGCGTGTCGACTGCCTCCGTTTGGAAGTCTCGCAAGTTAGTATTTATATAAGGAGCAAGAGTTCATTCCCATGTAGTTAGGTCACCATAACATCATGCCAGTGAAGAATTTCATTTGTATGTCCCTTAACATGTTATGTCATCATAACACAAACGCTATGCCGATTTTTAAAATTAAAATCTTAAAAACCACTAACAACTATATTTCTTTCTCTTCTTATCGTAAAAGCCGGAGATACAGTCAAGAATTAGAGCGTCCTGGGTAAAACGATAAACTACATCCGACAGCAAGGCCTCTGATCAGGTTTTGAGGAGCGTGGAACCACCTCTTAATGACTAGTGTTCCCAGGTCCACCCTGACCCGGGTTGGTAACACCTGTTAGGGTTCCAGCTATGGGCAAATAGTTACCCCACCCAAACAGAGGTCAAACTATGAAAATGTAAAAATAGGTTTTAATACCGGCAATACATTTTTGTAAAACATTATTGCCAGCAATAAATTTTTGAAGGAAAAAAATTATTACGGCAATACATTACCAGCAATACATTTTAAAAAATTATATTTCCAGCAATACATTTTTGGAAAAAAAATATTACCACCAATAACCCATTGAGGTGTTGACATGCCGTAAAACAAACGAAACCAAGAATTAGATCCGAAATATTGCAACAGGACTGACACTCATTGAATTCGTATATCAATGAAATATGATGAAAAATCATTGTCTTAAAACTTTAATCACACTTTATTAGTTTTTGAATGAGTATTATGAACAGGCGATGTCAAGGGAAGACGTCTGAAATTTGGTAAAGACAACTAAATATAGTGAACCTGTTGGCAGTCTTTCATTGTGTATAGTTTTGATGATTTGTGACACAGCCTTTGAATTAACACATCACTGCAAAATAGAAAAGTCTCCTGGGCTGTCCTAAACACAAGAGAATTGACATAAGAAAACAGCAGTGAAATTTTCACAACCACACATCCTTGTATGACAGCGTATTCAGCACTATTAGAGAACATTAAATGCATCAGATAAAAAGAGCCTTCCTCAATATAAATGTAAATCCGGAATTGAAATCAATAAGTAGATCGAGAGAAATTACTGTCCGGATAAAATTTACAGTGAAGAAGTGATCGTTTCGAAGGTACGGAGAAATAAAGCGTTGTTCAACCGAGAGGTTATAAAAGATGGTCGATAATAATTAATTATCGTTCATTTGTAGCTTAAATTCTTCCCAAAAGGAGAAATGAAATGAACTCTGTCTTTTATAGTGTAGTAATTTTTCTAGTCTAAGTGAACGAAAAGGCCTTACTTATTCTGGTTCAAACATTAATATCTTAATCATGTTTGTATGAATATTTAGAATATCCATGTTTTATCTATAAATGATGGTCAATGATCAATTATCGTTCATTTGCAGCTTAAAATCTTCCCAAAAAGAGAAATTGCTCTCTTTCAATGAAATGAACTCGGTCATTTGTAGTGTAGTAATTTTTCTAGTCTAAGTGAACGAAAAGGCCTTACTTATTCTGGTTCAAACATTAATATCTTAATCATTTTTGTGTCAATATTTTAAAATATTCGTGTTTATTTTTCCTTTGAGTGTTATTTGATAAAAGGCCCAATAAAATAACATCTCAATACTAAGGTCTCTTCACTCACTTAGACTAGAAAAAATAAACACTATAAATTATTACCGAATTAATTTGATCATTTTTCTTTTTCTGGACTTAGCCAAAGAAACTTACTAGAAATCTTAGAATATGATGACAATTGTACTTATTGGATCACTTGGAACGTTCCTGATTAGCCTTACAAAAGACTTGAAGAATAAGAAATCAGAGGAAGAAGTGAAATCTTCCAGACAACATTATTAAAATTAGCAAGAATACTTAAAGAAAACATGAGTATTGATAAGACTTGCTGTCACTTGATTCATATCAAGCATCATCAGTAAATGAAAAGTATTTAGATAGGAAGCAAGTAAACTAATTTTAAAACATTTTCATTGACACTTATAGTGTTTAATGATTTATTACAAAACAATTTCACCTTTTGGATAATGATTCTTATTAAATGAACAAAAGGATTTGATTATTGTTTTCTATCTCATGTTTATTTTACACAATCTTAACCGACACTTAACCAACATTTTTATACAATATGAAAATATGTCCAATCTCATCTGCACCGTATGGTATATATAAGATAAATGATGCATGCTCTCACAATGATGATTTTTAAATACTACAATTCTTAATTATTTTATTGGGACTTTATTTTAAATAGCATGTAATGTAAAAATAAAGATTAATATTTCAAAATATTCATATAAACATGATTAAAATATTAATGCTTGGACCAGAAGAATCAAGGTTTTTTAGTTCACTGAAACTAACAAATTTAAACACTACAATCTAAACATTTAAACACTACAATTCTACATTTAAACACTACAAGTTCTACATTTAAACACTACAATTAACCAACTTCATTTCCTATGTATGGATTAAATAGCAGTTTAGAAAAGCTTTATAGCCTATTTAAAACAGTGGAGAAGGCAACAGGAAACCACTCCATTAATTTTTCCAAGGACAGTCATGGCAATTTATAGTCAATAAAGAAAACTATGGAGAGTGATAATCGCCTACATTCTACCATTATTCAAACACTTGGTCTTAAAGAGACTTGTAAAAAGAGATTGGAAGAATTAGAAATTATGCTTTTTTATGAGTGTAGCATTTTTAAAATCAAAATTATGATTTAAAAATACTACACTCATAAAAAAAGAAAATAACTCACTCAGAAGGAAATTTCTAGAGAGTGCCGCCATAGAATATTACCCAAATATTAATCTACACCCAGGCTTTTTCCCTATTTCACCTTTCTTAACAAAATTACTGCTCTCCCAAACAAATGTACACAACAATATCGTAAAATCAAAAGAAAATGGTTGAATCCGTCAACACAACTAGAAAGACAATATTCTACACACGTGACAGTAACTGACGTTATTTTCAGTTGACAATATGAAAATATCGTTCTCTACATTCTTCCAGTTGCTAAGAACATTCCGTAATTTGTTATTATTAGTTACTGTGTTTAATTAAATTCATTTCGTTTTTTGCTTTGAGAAAGTCCACATTGGACGAAACGCGTCAGCAACTACTACAGTTTTCCTATTGTCATTTATATTTATAAATATATATATATATATGTGTGTGTGCGTGTGTGTGAAAATATATAGAAAATAGGAAAGAACTGGTTACGTAAATAATTCAAAGGTTCCTTAGTATTTTTGTTATTATTTTTTAAAAATAGTGCTCGATACAAAATTGGAGCATAAATATAATTTTGGAATCAAAATTTTTAAATAAATAATATATATATATATATATATATATATATATATATATATATATATATATATATATATATATTCTAGGATATACAAATATATAAGTTATTAGAAGCTATACTATTTATGCTATTTTCATACTTTTTGAATAGTTTAAGAACTTGAATATGTAAAACAGTGAATAAGCTTACTGTAAATGGAAAAGCATTTCGATAAGATTCATTGACAAGGAATAATGTTTATTTTGCAAGTAAATCATTGACAAACTAGAGTTTTGCAAAGTTTACATTTTAAAATAGTGGGAATAGTCTGGAGTGTCCAGGAAGCAAGTAAACTGATTTAAAAAACATTTTAATTGACACTTTCTCTTATTACATCTTATTATTATTAATCTTATTTCAGCAACAAAAGGATTTGCTTCTCCTTTATTTCATGTCTGTTTCTGTTTTACACTCAAAAATTCTCTTTTCCCATATCTCATCTTATATTTATTCAAACTGATATGCTTACAAACCGCCCCACGGAGACCCCACATGACGATAAAGCAAATTCAACATTTTGAAGAAGAGAAGATTCTAGCTCCAGCCATTGGACAAGTGAAATAAAGTACCTCAACTCAGTGGGGGCAAAGATCTCCGACACAGAATGACTTCAATCAGATGGAAACAAACAGGGTATGGCTCAGATGAAGGTCGTTTATGACCTAGAGTTCAACCCGAAATTATTCATACCCATCCAAAATTTGTTTTTTAATATTTTCATTAAATGATTTTTTTTTCAAATCCAGACTAACACAAAAAGAAAGAAGGATGAAAGAGCATATGAAAAAAAATGGAAGAAAACTATATTTGATTGGAATATTGATAAAAGAAAGGTTATTCAAAATGATTTATTTTCATATTTTACGAAACGGAAATGAATGATACAAAACGAATTTAATTTTGCTTCCTTACATGAGATTCTTCGATTCTTCCCAACGAATGTAAACAGAAGGCTAGGATGGTATGGTAAATTGGAGTTAAATTGACGATAACCATCAGAACGAAATAAATTGTCAGTCGCTTTGGAACAAGTGAGGAAGGATATTTTCACTGCATGGATTATATCTGACTCAAAATGATGACCCCCCAACGTTCAAGAAAACCAGCCTCAATCAATATCAGATTTTCCTGTGATGTGATCTGTCTGATACGCTTTTAATCAGGTGTCAAAATACAAGTACAAACCTTCGTCATGCCAAGTTCATTGTGCGGAATATTTTAAACTCTCTCACGGCTATTTGATTTATAGTCAATCGACTGTCATTCATCCCCATGCAGGGAATACAATCGATTTTTTTCCTTGGCGGTGACAGTTACAGGACGTTCACACCTTGAGCCAACTTCAAGACTCTCCCTTCCCCTCCTAAATTCATCTGCCCACTTTTGCACTGTTGATAAAGCGTCATCCTCTAATGTATCAACCATATCAGCATGAATGTCCTTGGGGCCTAAACCCTTTTTTTCTGCAGGTATTTGATAACATCCCTACGCCAAATTTTGTTCATTTTCAAAAGAAGTCACTACTAGTTGAAGTCTTCTTTGAACAGTCAGATGTCAGTTTTCCTGGAAAGAAACAATGCAGTTATTAATACGAAGAGCTGAAATTAATTTATGCAAGATTTCACAATTCTAGTGTCACTCCTTCATAGTCAACCGATGAACATTTCCGCCAACCCTAGACACCTTTATGTGGTGTAATGGTTAGGAAGCTTGTCTTGTTAGCACAGTGAGTTCGATCCTTACTGGATGCCCCATATTTTCGGCCTTGTGCTACATTTAAGCTACGTTTAGAAAATCAGCATTTCAGCCAACCCTCGTAAGTTGTGTTCGCTAGATATATATATATCGTCATCCACAGACAGAATGTTTCGCAGCTCATCAGTGTAGCTAGACATCCGATCGCTTCAAGCCGGGATCGAAAGCCGGACGATTTGGCACCAGCCGGATATGCTAAGCATTAGACTATTGACGCTCGGCAGAGAGAAAGGCGAATTTTTTGCGTATTTATTTTTTTAAAAACACGCCAGTTACCTACAGAACTCAATCAAGCTTGGAGAGTCTTGCATTATCAGCAGTAATAGCGACTGTTTACAAATTCGTGCTTTTTTCACCACAGTGCTCGACCGAATTAATTGTTTTTCGAGAGCTAATATATATATATATATATATATATATATATATATATATATATATATATATAAAGACTAATATATATATATATATATATATATATATATATATATATATATATATAAAGGAGATCAGCCAATCACGTTAGCTTGGTTTCAACTTTCGGTATCCTCAGGCAATATAGGCAAAATTTTACGTATATCTCCATAGGAAAGGTTGAAGTCAAGATAGCGTGATTGGCTGCTTCTATTTTTTTTTTAAATTTAAAAGCTCTGCATGTTAAATTTTGATTTTCTTTATAATACAACAGTTTCCTGGTCTAATTCAACTCTGACCAACAACTGTTATATATATATATATATATATATATATATATATATATATATATATATATATATACCTAAGTATAGGATTGGTGTATACTGAATAAATTTCAATAACTAAAAATACTATTCTTAAAAGAGTGCTCAATACAGAGTAGAGCAAATATAATTTATTCGAAAATTATAACATAAATTTTTGATAATAACTACAAAAAGTTTAAAACAAAATGGCAATTTTTGTAGTAATTTTATAACATATTTATGTCATAATTTTCGAAAATATATAATATATATATATATATATATATATATATATATATATATATATTTCTAAACAAAAAAATAGTGTATTTATTTTTAGTCTGACGTTTTTATTAGCTCAAGCATTATTTTTTTATTGAATATCCGTGTTTGAAATCGACGCTCCAGTATTGTTTTTTTTGTTTTTTGTATTTTTGTTTTGTTTTTTTGTTTTGTTTTTTTTTTTTACACTGTGTATTATGTTTACCGGCCTGTGCACCTGAGAAAAAATATGCTCTCCGACATGGTTCGAGTCTGTAACTCCTTTTTGTGGAAGAAGTCACCGTCTAATCTTAAGTTTTCTAAGTGCAGAGGCCGGTAGACGTAATATGCCGTGTTTGAAAAATAACAGGGTATCCAATAAAAATATCGTTTGAAATAATGAAAAATTCGGAGTGAAAATAAATTCATTAATTCTTTGGAAATTACTTTGTAAACAAACTGATATGGTCTTTCGAGAAAATCTGAACGACGGGATGTACATTCCTTAAAAGTGTAAATAGAACCTTACTGCATTGTGATGCTCCCTGGTCCCGTCGGTGTCAAGAACTCGATTAGACTGTGTGTTTGTTTTTTTGTTTTTTTTTTTCCCACAAAGGCGACGCAGGTTCGATCCCTGTCACAGTGCAACTTTTCTGTATGACGTTCTCTCGAGTGCGCAGGCTGGTAGATATAAGGCGTCTATTCAAGAACGGATATCAATAAAAATTACTTTGAATATATATATATATATATATATATATATATATATATATATATATATATATATATATATATATATATATATATATATATATATAGGTGTTTGTATTATTTCCAAGCGCCTATTTTTAAACTAAATATTTATTGCTCAGTTTTTACAATTTTCTGTTTTTGTTTTTAAATAAACAATAGACTCTTTCAATATCTCTCACACACACACACACACACACAAATATATATATATATATATATATATATATATATATATATATATTAGTGTGTGTGATTTCTTATCTATTATTTCTGATATTCCATTTTTGCCCTTTCTCCAGAGATAAGGAGTGAAAATCATTTTTTTCAGGTCAGACAGATAATTTTATTTGTTGTTTTTGTTTTTCTAATATCTTTCCCTTCGCGTTTTTGGCCATTCTATTTCATAGGTGTTCAAGAATATGTGCATTGTAAGTGTGTACATTTTATAATGCAATTCAATGTTTTGTTTTTTTTACAATCAGATTAGTATAAGACTACTAACGTTGACGAAATTTCCAGAATATATATTTATACAATGAGTCCCCCTCGTATTCGCGGGGGTTAGGGACCAGAACCGGCCGCGGATAGTTAGAATCCGCGAATACTTGTAAAAAAAAGTGCCTATAAGTACCTATTTTTTATTATTAAAACCCCATATGCCTTAAACTTTCATCCTAAACACTTTAGAAACATTTCAGACCCTTTTAAAAACATTTTTGAAAAATAGTACTGGTGACTCTACACTTATTGTAAATTTTCTTTCATACATACAATAACCATTTTTAATTACACATAGATCGATAAAACCATTAAAAATACTGTATAAAATATGTGTAACACGACATAAAATATAAAGTTTAAGACATTTTCTAAAAACAGAACTGTGATGAGAACCCCCAGACTTAGCATAAACCATTTTTAAGACCCCAGCCGTAGCTCCTATCAAAGAATCTCAAGCACTACGCATGTTTTTGCGTTTGTCTTTTACAAGGAACATGTACAGTTCTATCAATTTTTACCATAAAAATGGACCGTTATATGTTTTAAGTCACTTAAATAACAGGAAAATAATACAATAATATTTTAAATATGTTCTATCAAAAAAATTCGCTAATCAAGGAAGTTCTCAGCGAATAATTTGTACATATGTTGTTCAGAAAAACACGCGAATATTCAGGATTATAACAAGTACATATGTTCTAAAGAAAAATCCGCGAATGTGTGAAGCCGCGAATTCTGAAACGCGAATAGGCGGAGACGCACTGCATGTGTTTAATTTTAGCTTATATATCTATCCTTATTAAAAACAAATATGAACTCGTTTTGAAAGTGTCAAGTTTTATTATACAAGTGAAACAAATATTTATTCATAAATAAATCCAGATGATGTCAGCAATAAAAACAAATTCAAAATTAATATGGACAATTGATATTCTATTATTTTCATAAGTTTTTCATTGATTTTTTGCAGCTTTTCTGTTTTGGCTTTAAAATTACTTATAGCAATCTTATCTTCTTTGTTTGTATTTTGTTTTTTATTTTCATATAAATTTCTTTCAATGATGGACTACACGTCTATTGGATTAATTTTTGAAGAAGCTGGAGGTCATTCAATTCGTGTCTTTGCAACCTTCTTGGCAACGTGGGTAACAATCAATATGGCAGATCTTGAAGGAGAATTCTTGCTTAAAGTTTCTTGGTTGAGCTTTAACATTAAAAATGACTTACTCAAAAACTTATAATAATTATCTGCATCTGTCTTGACACAAGCATAAATTTTGAAGGGATCTGTAATTTTACTTTCTACAATACGAGACTAAAACGTTACTCCACTAAATTGTCTTCACTTGTTTTCTAATTCATGTTGTCTAAATATTCCCATGAAGGATCCAACCTCTCCGCCAGCCATTAGATACAGCTAATTTTTATTTGTTAAATTCTATTTATTATTTCCTTATTTATTCATTTGTCTTTATGTTTTGACTCATTCGAACGACTTCTACAAGATTCTCTTACTTATGTAGACGTTCGACCTGTTGTTTCGAGTTTTTGGGATACTATTAATTCTATTTTTCTCATTTGCTCTTCTATATCAAAGCCATTCTGTTTTTAGTTGGTTTTTTTTTTCAGTACTCGTTTGTACAATATTTTATGCATTTACGTATTTTCGTATCCTTCATATCTTTTCGTTATGGCGAAATATGAAGACCTGAAACGAAAACGAACATCAGGATATTAATATTGATTAGTTTATTTTAACAAAGAAAAGCCCAAACTAAATAATATCAAAACGAATCGAAGTCTTATTTCACAATACTGCGACTGAAGTTCATATATCCGAGATAAGTATTGCATCATTAACCTTGGATTTCGAAATAAAATTATCATTTATAAAATATACAGTTAGCATATTTCAGCAGTGTTTGTATAAAGATCTTGGCATTTTATAATGTTCGTATATATTGCAGCCCATTTTGAAGGATGTTCGAATTCAAATGATTTTTAATCTGTAAATGACGATCTAAAAATAATAAAGACTTTATATGAATTCTTAGAACAACTTGTATAGTTAAAAATAAATAAAACTGAGAACATGTGGCTTATAAAGAGTGTTCCAATAACTTGGACCGATTTTAAATGTGAATTAAGTTTAAGCATCTAATGATTTTTTTCTTTTTCTTTCAGATTTAAAAACTTAAATCTTTAGCAAATTTCAACCATGGGAAAATTAACAATCAAACAACATGTTAAAGTTTCAAGAGGGCATTTGGAAAAATCGTCCGTAAATTCAAGCAAATTGGGTCTGTGGCAGATGTGAAAAAAACACTGCGTGCTCGTTTACTCCGTTCTATTGAAAACATTGCTTCAGTGCACAAGAAAGGTGGTCAAAAATCCAGACCCCTCTATTCGTCATAACGCGCAGGAATTGAACCTCTCCACAACAATGTTACATCGTTTCAAATTACACTCTCGATTGGTCGATTATGCTGACCAAAAAAAAAATCGCGAAGTACGCAAAATGCATTTCTGTTTGAACGTCCATTTTTCGTAATAGGCTTCGATAACTATAACACATTGTTTGATTGTTAATCTTTCCATTCTTGAATTTGCCAAAGACTTAAGTTGTTAAATCTGAAAGAAAAAGAAAAAAAATCATTAGATGCTTAAACTTAATTCACATTTAAAAACTGGCCCAAGTTATTGGAACACCCTTTATAAAAAGGTATCATTGCACAAATCCGAAGTATTTTCTCACAAGAGATTCAAGGTCCATTATTTACATTATTCGGACTATTGTCCTCATCTTTGTCGTCATATTTATTACAACGTTTCGGCCGTTGTACGCTCCGGCCTTCTTCGGGTGGTTAGAACGTCGAACTGAACCCTTTATTTCGCTCACTGGGGTAGTCTGTTCTAGTTCTACGTGCCATGTTTTAATGGATGTCAGTTATCCGTTATCTCCTGTTAATACCCTCTCCAAGTTCTCCACTGCTTTAACCGAGTATTGAACTCACACTCTTTTGGGTCCTGTCACTGGATCTAACCAACGCCTTTATGCAATCTGCCATGTGTCCTTGAGGAAACGTTGTAATAAATATGGCGACAAAGATGAGGACAATAGTCCGAATAAATCTACTTCAAGAAACCGGAGATTACGAAATTAATTTGATGAAAATGAAAATTTCATGTCTTGAATGGATCTAAAATGAGATAATCATCATATTTAGACAATAAAAAACAGGGGTTAAACCAAAGATAAATGGGATATTTGTTGTTTTTTTTTTCTTCTCTTTTTTTTTTTTTTTTTTTCTTTTTTTTGCATATTACTATTTTCACTATTTACATTATTCGGACTATTGTCCTCATCTTTGTCGCTATATTTATTACAACGTTTCGGCCGTTGTACGTTCCAGCCTTCTTCAGTTAGTTGGAATGTCGAACTGAACCCTTTATTTCGCTCACTAGGGTAGACTGTTCGAGTTCCACGTGCCATGTCCTCAAGGACACATGGCACAGTGGATAAAGGCGTTAGTTAGATCTAGTGACAAGACCGAAAGAGTATGAGTTCAATACCCGGTCAAGGCAGTGGAGAACTTTCAGAGGGAAATTAACAGAGGATAACTGATAACTGACATCCATTAAACATGGCACGTGGAATTAGAACAGTCAAGACATAGACGATCATGATTCTATGTAGATTCCTTTCCTTCATTGATAGTGGTTTTCCGTTACTTTCAGCACTTAAATATAAGTAAACAGCATATATAATATAATATAATTAATTTATTGCATATTTATGTATTATGAAATGGACAAAGTCCGACAATTATTTTTTAAGACATTTTTTTTTTATTATTACCGTCATGGAAAATTGTGTTTAAATTCAGTAAAATCGACCTCTGTGGCCCAATCGTTAATGACACATCAGGCTAGATGACGGTTCCGTATAGGATACAGGTTCGATTCCTATCGGAGAACGCATATTTTCTATGAAAATTTCTCGGACATTCAGGCTGGTAAATGTCGTTAATACTGTTTATTATAAACAGAGCATTTACTTAAATATCTGCATCTATAAAAAGAACGTATAAGTATAAAAATATTCATATATGGAATAAATTTATTTATATTTATATAAATGTAACGGATGAGTTGATTACATTTATCTTTAAATGTGTTAACTGCTTATCATAATCATATCTGAAGGGATACAAATGAAAAATCTTCAAAAAATTGCTATTTTTTTTTTCTGAGTGAAATATTTAGTTGGAGTGTCTTAAATATTTAGATTTTGCTCAATATTGATTAATATCCACAGACCGACAAATGTTTTTGAAAATGTTTGGATAGACCTAGATGTAAAATTTACTGAAAATGACCAACCAGTTTTAATGTCACAAATTGCCAATAAGAGTAGGGGGGGAGCAAGAAAAAATTCAGTTTATAATTAGGCAATGTACCTGATGCCCTTTTGTCATATATGAATCGGTGAGAGAAAGTATAATGGGATTCACTGACACCGACTAAGCATCTAAAAGCGCACGAGAGTTTGGCGTTATCTCTGAGACCAAACACAAATCTGTCACCCCTTTAACCTGACAATCAGTGAAGGAAAAAAAAAGCAAGCATTGGTCACTGTTGGAACGTTGGCCACTTAAATGGCGCTATTTTGTATCTCAAGAGATTAGCCGACTGTTGAATAAGGAAAAAAAATTGTTCTTGATATTTGGTTGACTGAGGAGGAAATCTCACCTGAAAGTATTGATAAGAAAATAACAATGGAAACAAAGTGGAATTTAAAGAAAGAGGAGGACATTGAAAGACAGAAACAAAAGATGAAAAAGAAGAAAAAAGGTATGATATGAGGTAAAATTGAATAACACAATGATGAAGAGATGATGCTAGGAAGTAAGTTTAGTTTGACCAGAATAGAAAAATAAAGTGACAAGCTAAGAAACAGAAAGAATGAAAAAAGAAAAAACAAAACAAATTATATAAACTCAATCGGTTAAAATAAAAACAATGAAAACTGTCCACTCTAAGAAATAAAATCTCGTTGGTAATGTGATGATAACAATAGCAGCAATGATGAAATAGCAATACAAGAAAAGTGTGATCAGTCTGTCCTCTGTTTACATTGCGAAATGTAAGTCAAACAAAATAAATAGGTTGTTTCTTGAGAATAACAATCAACGGAAACTCAGTTCGAATATTTTTTTCTACTTCAAGCTTTCTATTACTTTTGAGGTTATGTGCAAGAAGCGGAATGATGCGTTTTTTTACCCGACAAAAATTCAGTTACTGGTCTATTTATGTTGTACTCAATAAACAAGTAGACTTGATAATTTTTCCAAGAAACGTACCAGCAATAACCAACAATACTTGCAATTGGCCCTGATCTGGCATCTCGTCTGCAGTCGCTTAATTAAATCAGTAGATTTTCTTTCTATTAGTTCCAGCTTATCTTTTAATCGAATTTTCCAGAGATGGATAAGCAATGTGGTTGGCCCTGATCTGGCATCTCGTCTTCAGTCACTCTCTCACAGACGTGCCGTCGCCTCCTTCTGTCTTTTCTACAAATACTTTCACGATAACTGCTACGATGAGCTGCTTTCGCTGGTTCCCAGACTTCATGAATTTAAGCGTTCAACTAGGCTGGCATCTCGCTGTCACTCTTTCACTGTCGAAACTGTTAAATATAGCCGTCTCTTCTACTCCAATAGCTTCATCTCGCACCTCTCGCCTGTGGAACTCCCTCCCTTTTTTCTGTTTCTCTGATGGTTATAATCTCCAACTATTCAAATGTAATGTCAATCGACGTCTCCAGATGCCCTGATCTATCCCCTATCCTTCTCTTCATCCTTTCCTCTATCACTCCTATTTGCTCTCACTCCAACTCTCTGTAACCCCTTGCGTGCTAGTGGCTTCCCGCCCTGCTTGGGGTGATACGCTTAAAAAAAACTTAAATGTGTTACTATTGTTCGTTCGTTTTTCAACTAAATACGTTAAGAACATTTCTATAAAATACGAAAACTCTCAAATATTGGTAATTGGTAATGTTTTTTCCATCAGGATCCATTCTCAATATCAGGTGGTCGGAAGTCGTCTCCAACGACCAACTGTGGGACAGGACCAGACAAGCCCCAATCGAGATTGACATCAAGAAATAGAAATGAAGATAGATCGGCCACATACTACGCAAGCCTGGTTCTAATGTCACCAGGCAGGCCCTTGACTGGAACCCGCAAGGGAAACGAAAAGTGGGTCGACCAAAACAAACTTGGCACAGAAGTGTTGACGCAAAGGTGAAGGCAGCCGGCACGTCATGGGCCGAGCTGAAGAGGATCGCCCGAAAGCGCGTCAGTTGGAGAGGTGTTGTTGTGGCCCTATGGCCCCCCCAAGGAATCAAGAGGCATCAAAGAAAAAAAGAAAAAAATCTTTTTCAATTTATGTCTTTCATGTATTGAAACTGACTGTGAAATTTTCTTTTTTTAACAAAGTAAGATTGACTTGTTTCGATACATTTGAATGACGATGATTTTTGCCTCAATTTGAAGAACGATGATGATGCTTGAATGAGAGAGTAACAGACTAACAAAATGACACGAGAGTACAAATATAGGAAACCTAATGTACCCATAATGACATCTAGTTTGATAAGGGTATATCAGACACATGCATCACAGCCAAATATACACGATATAGTGACAGGTTTTGATAAAAACAGTACATTACCTTGCCGGTGGGGACCAGTTAAAATTACCTTCTGGTTTGGTAAGCCAATTCGCTCAGATGGTGTCCGATGAGGCAAGCAACGCGATTTCAGGGTAACAAATAAATATTTGGAAATAATATTTAGATGTGGCCCCTAAATCACCTTGGCTGCCTCACCCTTCAAACTTAGAAAATCACAATTCTTGACAACCGACTATACATTTGCGTTTATGAACAGAAATGCAGAGTGCGCCAGTCTCTAGGGTACAGGCCCAACTGTCTCTAAGGGGACAAGCCCAACAGGTCACTGTTAGGAAAACAGACAAGCAAATCTGTAGTACTGAACCAGGTCTTACTTTAATCCATCTTAATTCACCAAGATAAATCCTGTACATATTAAGATTAGATGTCATGAAAGCTAAGCCTGGTATAGCATCATGGATTTTTTTGTAGTGTGGGTGGATGGGTGTGTGTATGTTATATATAAAAAAGCTACCCTCTTAAATATATATATGTGTGTCTGTGTCTGTGTGTGTGTGCGCGCGTGTGTGTGTGTGTGTGTGTGTGTGTGTGTGTGTGTGTGTGTGTGTGTGTGTGTGTGTGTGTGTGTGTGTGTAAAATGTGTATGTATATAAAATACCGATATACGCAACCATAAATAAATACAAAATTTTGAAAATTAATCAGTTTGTCAGACGATCGCAAAGAACGTGAAAGCCAGGGTCACAAACTCACATCAATCCAACTATATATATATATATATATATATATATATATATATATATATATATATATATATATATGAAAATGTAAAACAAGTAAAATAAATTAACCCAAACAAATAAATAAACAAGCCACTCCCGCAAATAACTGCCAGAATAGATTACCTACAATGCACCACAGACCATATATATAAATAAATGAGGAAAAATCCACCATTCGCGACCTGACGATTGCGTCCAGCATGGAACAGCCTGAGTGTTGACTTCAATGTTCATATATATATATATATATATATATATATATATATATATATATATATATATATATATATATATTAAAGGTAATATCCGTTCGTATATAATCCAAGTGGATCCTAGTAATATAAAATGATAAAACTAATCCACAGAAAGAGCTCAATGTATTTATTATTACAGAGCAAATAATTAATAAACAATAAAATCCAAAATCACCTCATATGTGGAATATATATATATATATATATATATATATATATATATATATATATATATATATATATATTCTTTTCATTTTATGTAAATTAACTGCATAAATATATTATCAAGCACGTGCTACAAAATCTGATATCTAGCCGTAACTGAAACTGATTTCTGAAAATGTTTATGCACGCGATACAAGATAGTTTCTTCATTGAAATTAGCAATTTCTTAAATTTTAAAAAAAATTGACATTCGTGAGTGCTTTCGCTCATCTAATTGTTTATTAACAGATTTTAACGTCAGTAACTAACCTTTTTTTTTTCTCGCATTATTATTGGCTTGAAATTTCATGAACTATCTCGTTGATAGGTTGTTGGATGACGCGTGGATAGGTTTAACATTTTCAGCCGCGAGCAGGTTGCCATCTGCAATTTTTCATTACGGAAGTTATTGCAGTCGTCTGCTCACAACTTGCAGCCTGAAAGGCTAGGCTGTAAGGAATGCTTTAGCCATCTTGCGAAACTCAAACTCCCTGCGGGTGGATGCAGACCTGGGGGCCGATGCTGAAGTAAATCTCTCTCTCTCTCTCTCTCTCTCTCTCTCTCTCTCTCTCTCTCTCTCTCTCTCTCTCTCTCTCTCATCAAACAACCGCTGGGCAGAGTCCAGATTCACCTTGACTTCTTTGTCAGCTTTGACAGATCATGTGACCTAAGAGACAAACGAGGGTGTAAAATCTTTGCCTTTCCTCAATTCCCGGTTGAACTGAGCGATAATGTATTTGATTGATGAAGTGACTAAAGAAATCTAATGTAATCAAAATGGCTCCAATTTTCAGGTCTTGTGTAAAGATGGTTAAAGAGACGGTCGGTTGAGTTGTGGGTCGTCCTGTCCCAAATGGACGTCGCTCAAAGCGTCTAAAAACCTAAAGGCAAAACAAATCAGAACATATTTTCGAAAGATGTCTTCAATTAACTCTTAAGTATAATTTCTCCCAAGTGAATGATTAGATGCCAAGTGAGTAACATTGTCAAAAAGCAAGGAACTTTACTGTAAACATATAAATACAATTTTCATCAATCAGAGTGCCGAACCAAATTTTCTTCTGTATCAATTCGTCATTTTCAGTTACTAACTGGATAACCCTGAGAAAGATGGTCGTCAAGTATCGGTCTGTCTATGCAACAAGCCAACCAACAACAGTATTCAATGGCTATTGCCGCTGAAATCGCTATTCCTTCTAATTTGGGGGTTAGCGTTTCAATTTTCTCTCCTCTTTTCACAGCGCACTCACATATACATACACAAACAGTATAATATATAATTGATATAAAAATATTTAATTTTAAGTAATCTCTAAAATTCGATTATTCGGACTATTGTCCTCATCTTTGTCGCCATATTTATTACAACGTTTCGGTCGTTGTATGCTCCGGCCTTCTTCAGTATCTGTCTATATTTCTGAGATGAGGTATTATGTACATTATATATTTTGAAACAATATTACTCGTTCATTTTTACCATTCATAGCATAATATATATATATATATATATATATATATATATATATATATACTAGCAGTAGAGCTCGGCGTTGCGCGGGGATGTAACAGTAAGAGATAGATCAAGTATCGACCATCGTAAAGACTGAAAAATAAAATTGACAAAGGTTATTGTTTAAGGTTGACGGACACGCATGTCTTAATTAGTTTTTTTTTGTTTTTGTTTTTTGTTTTACGAATTGGTCAAACTCAAACAAAAATATGGTTTTCAATCGTTATGAGTCTACCGATTGAATAGAATTTTATTATAAATAATTGTTTTGTAAATGGAATTTTTAAAGCATTCTGAATGTAAAAATAAAGAAAAAAGTGTGCAAGACAATAAGAAACACTACCTGCCAAAAAAAAGTGAAGTTTTGTTGAAATCGGTTGAAAAATGTAGGAAATCCGATCCCATCTATAAACGAACACACACACACACACACACACACAACCTGTGTTTTTATAATAAGTATAATTCGATATGAGTTGTCCCCCTTTCATTCTGGCGAGAGAATCGTGCTTTCAAATTGATTTCGTGCAAAAACAATTGTGTTTTTCCAATTTTTGGCGCTGTCGGAACCACCGCAAGATAATTTTATGCAGTCCTGTGAAGTTTTGTTGAAATCAGTTGAAAAATGTAGAACATCCGATCCCATATATAAACGTACACACACACACACACACACACAATCTGCGTTTTATAATAAGTAAGATATATATATATATATATATGAATAGAATGAAATAGATCGATAAGACACTCTATGATATCTATCTATCTATCTATCTATCTATCTACCGCCCCTTATTAAAATGATTGATTTTCTCCGTTTCCATAGAAATTAATATTACGAATGTATATATTTATAAAGGTCTGTAAATTTCAAAATTTGTTATTCCAAAATTCGCTTGAGGATGAAACAGAAGTATGTACTTTAATTTAATTTGATTTTATAATTACATTGAAGTTTTTAGCTT
>CAHIKZ030005625.1:2130000-2140000 GCA_903632075.3 Acanthosepion pharaonis
TCTCTCTCTCTCTCTCTCTGTCTGTCTCTCTCTCTCTCTCTCTCTCTGCTCGGTTTCTATATCACTCTCCTTTATCTCTCTCAATCTCAGTCACCTCCCTCTCTCTCTCCTCTCTCTTTCTCAATCCACTCTCACTCTTCGCTCTCTCTCTCTCCACGGTCTCTCTCTCTCTCTCTCCTTGGGGGTCTATTTCTCTCTGTCTCTCTCTCTCTCAACTCACAACCTCGCTCTTAATACCCTTTCTATCTCTCTCTCCTCAGGCTCTATTTCACTCTCCTCAATCTCTATCTTCCCCCCTCCTTGGTCTCTCTCAACCCACCCCCTTTCTCTCAATCCCCTCCCCCTCTCTCTCATTCTCTCTCTCACTCCACGCTCTCTCTCAATTTACTCTCTCTCCCCTCGATCTCTCTCTTTCTCTCTCTCTTTCTCTCTCTCTCTTTCTCACTCCACACCCTCGCTCTCAATACCCCTTCTATCGCTCTCCTCAATCTGTATCTCCCTCTCTCTCAATCCTCTCCCTCTCTCTCTCTCTAACTCTGCTCTCTCTCTCTCTCTCTCTCAATCCACTCTCTCTCCTCGGTCTTTTTATCTCTCAATCCACTGTCTCTCTCTCTCTCTCAACTCACAACCTCGCTCTCAATACCCCTTCTGTCTATCTCTCTCTCCTCGGGCTCTATTTCTCTCTCCTCAATCTCTATCTTCCTCCCTCCTCGGTCTCTCTCAACCCACTCCCTCTCTCACATTCCCCTCTCTCTCTCTCTCATTCTCCGTCTCATTCCGCTCTCTATCTCAATTTACTCTCTCTCCCATCGATCTCTCTCTTTCTCTCTCTCCACGGTCTACCTCTCTCTTTCTCAACCCGCACCTTCGCTCTCAATACCCCTTCTATTGCTCTCCTCGATCTCTATCTCTCTCCCTCTCTCTCTCTCTCTCTTTCTCTAACTTCGCTCTCTCTCTCTCTCTCTCTCTCTCTCTCTCTCCTCGGTCTTTTTATCTCTCAATCCACTCTCTCTCTCTCTCTATCCACTCAATCTCTCAATCTGCTCTCTCTCACTCTCCGCTCCTTCTCTCTCTCTCTCTCTCTCTCTCAATCTACTCACTCTCCCCTCGATCTTTTTCTTTCTCTCTCTCTCCGCGGTCTACCTCTCTCTTTCTTACTCCACACCCTCGCTCTCAATACCCCTTCTATCTCTCTCCTCGATCCCTATCTCCCTCTCTCTCTATCTCTCTCTCTCTCTCAATCCTCTCCCTCTCTCTCTCTCTCTCTAACTACGCTCTCTCTCTCTCTCTCAATCCACTCTCTCTCTCTTCGGTCTTTTTCTCTCTCAATCCACTCTCTCTCTCTCTCAATCCACCCTCTCTCTTTCTCTCTCTCTCTATACACTCAATCTCTCACTCTGCTCTCTCACTCCGCTCTTTCTCTATCCCTCTCTCGTTCTCACTCCCTCTCTGCACGTAAATAGGTGATCATGTGACTACGTAAATGCGCACGTATCTTTTCACGTTAGTGGAATGTATGGAGAGGAATGCACTGTTTCTTTTTCCTATTTAAAAGAAATTTCTCGATAACCAACTAATATAGAAGGAAAAAAACTGAAATCAATTTTACTTTAAACAATGGCCCTACAGCAGAAGGTGGCATCTTCTATCGTGTTCTCATGCCGTGTGACAGAGGTGGACCGCAGATGGTGTTCTGCTCAAACAAGAGAAAGGCCGATGGCAACCCGGGCATATTACTGCCGGGAACAATGCTTCGAGATTTCACGAGAATCACGAAGCGGCCATATTGCTTTCTTTCTTATGAAAACGTCTGATTGAAACACCATGCTGTTTAGCCAAGGGAGTTTTTTTTTTTTTTTAACTTTTTCTTTTTTTTTATTTCTTCTTCCTCTTCTGCCTCGATGCCTGGATTGAGTTTCGTGCTATGGTAATGTTTTATCCTCCTGAGAAAGAGAATCACTGACATTTGTGCCTGATTTCTTCCCTCCTTTTTTTTTTTTTCTTCTTCTCTCCGTTCTGTCTATGTCCATACCCTGTTCCTTGTTTTTTCTATGACATTTTCATCAGTGGAAAAGAAAGAAAAAGGAACTGAAGGACACAAAAACTTAGAATCAGCTATGTCCATTTTGATTTACTTTTGCAGAATAAAATTGCACCTTTCTGTTACAGATATTCAAATACTTTGAGATAGTTGTTTTCAATATAGAATACTTTTTCAACTTCATTGTTTTTTGACATGACATTCTTATATTGAACAACTATAAATAATGTCGGAACTGAATTGGTACACTATGCCGTACATTCATGACCAATTCTGACATTAGTTAGTCGCAAAATAATTGTATTTCAGAACTCATAAAAATATTTGATTGAAGAATTTATTAAAATAAAAATAGAAAATTCTTTCTCTCTTCATTAACGTTTATCCTTGACTAAAATTGAACTAAGGCAGTTAGCAACTAATTTCGGTGTCCTAAAATGAGGCATAAGTTAGCATCTATTTGGTTATGGTGTAGATTTTCTATTATCATTTTAATCTACATGTTGGTTCGAAAGTCTTGTCACCCCTACGTAATATCATTTTCTATTTTAGATGGCTGACACGAGCTCCTACAGTTTAGAAAAGAGGCTGCTTGCAAATATATGGATACATGATGGTGTCGACTCTAGCAAGACGATATGCAACATGACTGCATTGCCAGATTCGGCAAACCAACTCCTCCGAAGAGGACGATACTGTGACGGGGATGACAAAACTATCCGATCACCCTGTATGTTCTATGTAATAGTGATCATTTTAATACCTGCGCCAAGTCAAACAGTTTTAATGGATATTTTAACACTCTTCGGGTCCGTTCTGTCACAATCACAATGTTTCGACCGGTGACTTCTCCAGATATCTATCCTGTAGTCTATAGCCTTCTGGTAACTTGGAAGCGAACCTTTTGTTTAATTGACGCAGGTGAGATGTTCACATAAGGGAGATAACTCGTAATAGTAAATTTATCCTAATGCTGCCGCTTCTGCTCGTTCCACTGGAGAAAATTCCGATATGAATGTTTACTGCCTGAGACAGGGATTGAACTGACAGCCACCAGGTAAACTGAATTTTATCTTATAGTTTTCCTTATTTAAAATATTGTTTGGGTGTAAGTTTTGGTTATGCAAAGAGCAATAAAAAATTATGCACAAATAAATATAAAAGATCTGTCATAAAAATATAAAAAAGGACCTCCAGTCGATTGTGAACTGGGGCAGGAATTGGCTGGTTAACTTTAATGCCTCAAAAACAAAACTGCTCTCTATTACTCATCACAGAGAACCATCCCTGCACCCCATTAGAATGTCTGACGCTCAACTTCTTGAGAGCTCCTCTTTGCGATTATTCGGTCTCATATTGACTGCTGACCTGAGATGGAACAAATACATTGAGTCAATAGCTTCGTCCACCGCAAGGAAAGATGGCTCTCTGTGCCGCGCCAGGAAATCTTTCTCGCCAGAGTCGATCCTTCAAATCTACAAATCAACCATTCGCCCTTGCATGGAGTATTGCTGCCATATATGGTCTGGTGCCCCTTCTGTTTGTCTCAAGGTTCTTGATAAGATCCAGAGACGGATATGCAATGTAACTGGCCCTGATCTGGCATCTCGTCTGCAGTCGCTCTCTCACAGACGTGCCGTTGCCTCCCTCTGTCTTTTTTACAAATACTTTCACGATAACTGCTCCGATGAGCTGCTTTCGCTGGTTCCCAGATTTCATGAATTTAAGCGTTCAACTAGGCTGGCATCTCGCTCTCACCCTTTCACTGTCGAATCTGTTAAATGTAGCCGTCTCTTCTACTTTAATAGCTTCGTTTCTCGCACTTCTCGTCTGTGGAACTCCCTCCCCTTTTCCTGTTTCCCTGATAACTATAATTTCCAACTATTCAAATGTAATGTCAATCGATGTCTCCAGATGCATTTATCTATCCCCTATCCTTCTCTCTATCACCCCTCTTTGCTCTCGCTCCAACTCTCTGTATATATATATATATTGCTACTAACCCGCATTCCTGGGACTACTAACCTGCATTACCAGTTTGTATTATTGCATTAATACATTATTTTCCTATATTCCTTCTTGGCGTTTGTTATTTATTGGTACCGGATTTCATCCAGGAATCCACAACAATATATATATTCAATTAATATCCTCTTCACGTTAATAATTTCTTTTAGTTTTTAATTTCACATTTACATATGTGTTCGTGGATATTCTGTAAACCTAATCAGTTTTTTCATCATTGATTTTAACTTTCCGACTATTTATTTACTATTATTATTATTATTATTCCTTTGATTTCTGATGTATACTCATTCCTTTCTGGGTCTCGACTATGGACCTAAGCTCAGAAATAGCATCATGATTTTTTCCACTGAGCAATTTAAAAGCAATCACATATTTTATATAGATAATGCCCTTCGTAAAGCGTGGGCTGTACAAATGAGAACAATTTTTGTAATTCTTTAAGACATGAGCTGTCAGGAATCCCTTCAATGTATGGCAGAGTGAAAAGTGTTCTACATAAATCTGCTCTTTAACTTAATGCTTCTTGAATGTGTAACGTATCATTAAAAATGACTTGTTCAAGAAGTTACAAAAATTCTCTGTGGAAGGGGTGTGACAACCACCCCATATTTTGCCGCACGTTTAACTTTTGCATAATCACTCCATCTCTCATCAAAACCTTTTACAGCCTGCATTACTTCATCTCTCCAAAGCTCTCTAGCCTTCGTTTTCTCTTCCCACGTATTAGGATCAATGCCGGCTTTCTGCGGTCTTTTACGTAATCTTCATACCGCTTACGGGACTTATCGACTGGTCTCTTGCCATCTTTTAGCTCACCAAACATGACCTACTTAGTCATCCTGCCATCCTCAAGTCAAACCATATGGCTACACCATCGGAAGCAGTATTTCGGGATCATGGATTCAATGTTGGAAATGCCGGACCTTACAAGGACGACTATCTGGGATATAAGACTACCACGGGATTAATGACCGTAGACATTTTTGATGGAAGTGTTGCAGACGTGTGATACGTCTTCTATAAGTTGTCCAGGTCTTGCAGCCATAGAATAAAACTGTCAACACACATGCTTGATACACACGCAGAAAGGTTCTAAATATAATCTCCCATGTAACATTTGTGGTCGTATCTGTCTATCTAAGGCAAGTCTGACTAGCCGTTCAAATTCTCACAGGTTGCCTGATGCTGCAGTCTTTCTCGAAAACTTCATCTGCACAGTCTGTGAAAGGGGGAGTAATGCTATTGGTTTAACAAGGCATTTTAAATCGAGGTATCCTGACCAACCAACTGTTAGCGATCGATAAACATGCACCAACTGTATCGTCAAGTGCAACTTAATGCAAGACCTAAACAGTCACCTGTGAAGACGCCACAGACAAAGCATGCATCAGTAGTGATCAAAAATGTAAAAGCGTTCAAATGAAGGTGGAAAGAGTTCATGAAGTCACCATACTGGGTCACGAGTGGACTTCTACTATATATATATATATATATATATATATATATATATATATATATATATATATATATTAATCAATTCACCCGGAGCAAGGTGATAATACGACTAAGACGCATGGGGCTACTAAGAATGAAAAGATTTTAGAAGAAAACAGAAACCATATCTTAAACAGGGAACAAGGAATAAACTTCTACTCATGTTCAAAAGATTAAGGTGGTGTATGAACAGGGCGATAGGCTAACCCATCTACTCCTATTGATGAGAAGAAAATATTTAGCAAATCAAATTCCAGTTCCACATCAGTAAGACAGAGTTGAAGTAGGCTTTATAAGAAACCTGAAACCCAATCCTAAAAGGGAGACAAGGGATAAACTTCTACTTCTGTTCAAAAGACCGTGTAGGTGAATGAACCGGGCGATAGGCGAACCTGCTTCCAATACGATGAAAAATTCTTCAGGTGTATAAAATTTCACATCATGGAATAAGTTATTGTAACTATTTCTACCAGCTGAAATCACGTGGCATATTTACCAATTTATATACTCACCGGTCATTTTATTAGGTATATGCTTCTAGTTTCAGGTTGGATCACCTATTGCATTTAGAAACGCGCCAGTTATTCTTGGCATGGTGTTGACGATATTTTGGAAGCATTCTTAAAAATTTGCGTCCATGTTTTTTTTTATTATGACACCCCGCGATTCTTTCAGATTGTTTGGCTGCAGATCCAACATTCGAATCGCTCTTTCCACCACAACCCAAAGGTACTCCCTGAGATTGAGATCTGTGGACTTTGGAGCTCATTTTAACATGCAAAAAATACTTATTGCTCTGTTCCATGAACCAATCTGTCACTATTTTTTTATTTGTGACACTGTGGGATGTCCTGTTAGTAGTGGTCATTAGAGGATGGGGGGCAGCAAAGTAATAAATTGTGGTCGGCTAAGTAGGCTGAAGCATTTAAACGATAATTCATTGGAAACAAGTGTCATGAAAGTTTACCCCATACTATAACGCCACCACCTGACTCATTGATACAAAGAAGGGAAGATTTATACTTCCATTTTGTCCTTAACATCCAAATATCGTAGCAGATATGGACTCGTCAAACCAACGTTTTTGCAATCTTCTGTTATCCATTCTTTGTTATTCTTAGTGAATTGAAATCTTACTTTCTTATCCGACAAGAGTGGCAGTCGGCGTGGCAGTCGGCGTGGCAGTCGGAGTGCTTTAGACTATCTGCCTCATCGGTCGATGTGCTGTGCGTTGAGATACTTTTCTGTATATCGCCATTGAAAATAGTAGTTATTTCAAGTACTGTTGACTTTCTATCAACTTCTAGCAACCTCCTCCGATCTCTTTCTATCAACTTCTAGCAATCTCCTCCGATCTCTTTCTATCAACTTCTATCAACACCCTCTCATCTCTTTCTATCAACTTCTAGCAATCTCCTCCGATCTCTTTCTATCAACTTCTAGCAATCTCCTCCGATCTCTTTCTATCAACTTCTATCAACACCCTCTCATCTCTTTCTATCAACTTCTAGCAATCTCCTCCGATCTCTTTCTATCAACTTCTAGCAATCTCCTCCGATCTCTTTCTATCAACTTCTATCAACACCCTCTCATCTCTTTCTAACAACTTCTAGCAATCTCCTCCGATCTCTTTCTATCAACTTCTAGCAATCTCCTCCGATCTCTTTCTATCAACTTCTATCAACACCCTCTCATCTCTTTCTATCAACTTCTATCAACTCCCTCTCATCTCTTTCTATCAACTTCTAGCAATCTCCTCCGATCTCTTTCTATCAACTTCGAGCAATCTCCTCCGATCTCTTTCTATCAACTTCTAGCAATCTGGCCATTCTCCTCTGATCTCTTTCATCAACAAGAGTTTTACGGTCACAGAATTACTGCTCGCTGGCTTTCTCTCTTTTTCTTACCATTCTTTGTAAACCCTAAAGTTGCTTGTGCATGAAAATTCTAGCAGATCAACAGTTTTTTTAAATACTCAGAACGACCCAACTGGTACCAACAACCATGCCGCGTTCAAAATTACTTAAAATATCTTTCTTTCCCATACTAGTGCAAGAAACAGAATTCACCTGATCGTCATGACTATGTTTAAATGGCTGATACGTCATTAGCTGATTAGAAATGTGCACAATATGAAACCCCTAGTGATCGTTTGGTCTGCGCAACCAAACTACTAGACATACCACCTCTTTTGATCCGCGGCAACTCAACGTACCTCCCTAACTGTACACTGACCCCGATCATGAGGGGTTCGACATCATCGCCGTATTCTCGTATAGGTTTGCTACGTTGCCGCCCAGTGGTATGATTTTCTTTCGAAAACGTTGTGTATCTCACAGCAAAAGTGAATTCCTGTGTGAGACCGTGGTAACTTTCTTCTCTAGGATTTGAGTTTGAATGGTAATCACAAATAAAAGGGCAAACGCCAAGGAAAAATCAACAACACCGTTGTCAAATCAACTGCAGGTTTATTACAATGATATATGCATATGTATATAGATGAGTATGTAACGTGATTTACCTTTCAGGTATTACCCTCTACAGAAGAGCGACCTGAGACAATGATGTTACTTCGTTACTATAAATAGTAGCCTTATGGGATAACGTATAGAAAGAAGTGGGATCTCTTCCTGTTATGTAGGTCTCGTTGCTAAAAGGTGCTTTGTTCCTGTGTTTGTCGAAAGCTTAACAGCGACGTGGGTTTTGACTGTAATCAAAAGAGACAAGAACAAAACAAATCAAAGCGTATTTGGCATCTACTTTTATTAAGAATCCAGACATTTCCATCAACGAGGCGTCACTGGACCCTAACCGGCAACAGTTGTCCACCGAATGACTCAGCCCAGACAAGGCTGAAATATTGGTCATCATCTTGCAATGAAATAACGTAATTTGTAGATTGGGATTAACCCAGATAAGATCTTTCACAACAATCCCAATAGGGTAATCTTTGAGAATGCACAAACCTGTCATCAATTCGTCTCATTGCAGGTGTGTAAACCGGGAAACCTCTAAACTTTATTGCTTTTTATTTAAGTTGTCCCAGATCCAAATCCTCTCAGGGCTTCATTCATTTCATTTTATAGGTTTAAATCCATACTTTTAATTTAATTCTTGTTCTCAATATATCAAAGGCCACTCAATTATCTTCCCAAAGTTTTTTTTTTCTGTTTCTTGTCTCCATCAAGCCGCCATATGCATTTCTTCCTATCGAGTCGCTACACTACACCCATCCAGTGTTGTACACAGAGCCTTGCCTGTGGTGTTTCAAGGTCGTTGTGTGTGCACGAATCATCAAGCATACCCGTTCTGGAACGAGATTAACATGAATGGACGGAGCCAGACAGTTTAAGATGAGGCGTTCAAAGATGCGGCAGGGGAGGGGATTGGCCTGTAGCTCTTGGGAATTACAGGATCTTTACTAGGCTTCAGTAGTGCTATTAAATTAGCTTTCCTCCATATCGCTGGAGTTCATACATTCATTGATCATCTCAAGGTGCCATGTAAGGGCAACTGGGCCCAGGTGCTTAATCTACTCAATGAGGATAATCTCGACGAGGCCTGCAGACTTATTTCTCATGACTTTGATTGCTGCATTCAATTCATTTCTTGTGACATCATGTCGCATGCACTAATAAATATCGAACCCGTGAATTAGCCCCTGTTATAAAAGTATTTGTTCACGTGTCCTTAACAGGCCAGTGACGATGTATGTATATATCTGTGTGTACATATACATGTGTGCATATATATATATATATATATATGTGTGTGTGTGTGTATTTATATATATAAGAGCATATATGTGTGTATATATATATGTGTGTGAGTGCGTGCGTGCGTATATATATGTGTGTATGTGTATCTTCGAGTGTGCGTATATATATATATATATATATGTGTGTTTGTGTACATATATGTGCGTTTTTATTTATGTGGGTATATATATATATATATATATATATATATATATATATATATATATATATATATATATATATTATGAAATGGACAAAGTCCGACAATTATTTTAAGACATTTTTATGTTTATACATTCTTTTTATAGATACAAATATTTAAGTAAATGCTCTGTTTTATAATAAACAGTATTAAACAACATTTTCCGGCTTGAATGTCCGAGAAATTTTCTTAGAAAATATTCGTTCTCCGCTATATGACGGTTCCGTATAGGATACAGGTTCGATTCCTGTCGGAGGACGAATATTTACTATGAAAATTTCTCGGACATTCAGGCCGGTAAATGTTGTTTAATACTGTTTATTATAAAACAGAGTATTTACGTAAATATTTGTATCTATAAAAAGAATGTATAAACATACAAATGTCTTAAAATATATATATGAGTGTATGTATATATATGTATATATATATATATATATATATATATATATGAGTGTATGTATATATGTGTGTGTG
>CAHIKZ030005625.1:2145000-2255000 GCA_903632075.3 Acanthosepion pharaonis
AAGCACTCACCAAGAGTTTTAATCGAGCCGTTCTGGCTATTTACAATTATCAGGACCTAAGACCTAGTTGAGTACAAAAGTTGTGATTATAGACAAACATGGACTTTCGTGTCCACAAAAAAGTGTCAAAAAGTTTTTCTTATTACACAGTTTTTATTGTAACTACCTTCACTCCTCGGCAATGTTTATTGTTTTCAAAAGTGATAATTAGAATTGTAATAAAACTTAAACACATGATGAAAGTGAATTTATTTATTTTCTTTTATTTACAACAAAAATATTGAATACTATTTATTAGATTGTTTATTTACAAGAATAATTTTATATTTACAACATTCTTAAAACTAATACAATCGTATTAAGACTAATGCAATTCAATCATTTACTAATTTACAAAGAAATACATATGAAAACTATTTTCTATTCATAAATGTTCTAAGTGCATCGTGGGAGGTATTCATAAAACCAACTATTAGTAAATCGTTATTATTTACCATTTTATAAAGTTCGAAGCAATCGGCAATTAGCCGATGTTTTGCCGACCATTACAATATTTATTTATGAGATTGCCAAACAACGTATTAAATATAATGTTTATTATTGTCAAGAAAAAAGGAAATTTAGAAATTCACTTCCATGTGTTTAGGATTTATTACAATTGTAATCATTGCTTTTTGAAATAATATACTTTGCCGAAGAGTGAAAGTAGTTAAAAAAAGCGGTGTCATGTGAAAAAAAAAGCGGTGTCATGGGAAAAACGGTCCTTTTGACACTCTGTCTTATCACGGACAAGAGTGTCCATGTTTGCCGACATTTCTTATGCATTTCAACAGAAATAGCATTATTGTTTTTGGATGGGAGTAAGAAAGTAAATCTTTTTTGGCAGAAACAAATAACAGGTCGACTAGGTAAGAAATAATTACTGGATATGATCTGAAAATGTGATCTTTTCAAAGTGAAATAGTTGAGCCAGAAATATCCAAATGGGTTTCTTTGACTCTTAAAAACAACTAGTAAATATAAGAAGCTCGGGGTCAGATATTTACGTTAATTCAGGAATATTTCCGCAGGAAACTCCAGCTTTTTTTCTTTCTTTTTTTTTTTTTTCGATAGTGACAGTGAAATCTGGGACCTTTAATACACGAGTTCGCCCCCCCCACACACACACACACTAAAATTGACAGGGGGGGATATTTCGGTGCGTGTCCCATCTGACCTTTACTTTAAGCCAATAAATCAACTTGTCATGAAAAAAGAATCGTTCTTTTAATTTCTTCACGCCGCCATTGCTAGAAGAGTGAGAAACAACATCCGTTTCTCCACGGACGATGGAGACAACAAATGTACGAAACATCCAGGAGCGGGAAACGTTCGGACACCAAAGGTAGCTTCAGAGTTGAGGTGCCTTGAGGAAGAAATCGTGATCGGTCGTTTCTTTTACGCCACTGTCACAGCAGAGTCTTAATCCTGCAAAGCTGCTACCTGTCATTTGCTGACCACACTGCTCAATGATAGTGAATTATGACTCCGTCACCAAATGAGAGTTGTTGAAATAAACCATATGTATCAAAGTTAGGATGCTCGCCTCTGTTGATAGTTGCATAATTAAAAGAAAAAACTTGTAATTCCAACCAATGATTTATTTTTTTCTGGAAATATTTCGGCTAGCAGTTGCCAATCTTGGTTATTCCTTATTCTCAGTAAAACAGTACAAAGAAGTTCGAAATGCTTAAGAATTTAAATCAAGGAAAACAAACCGAGTTGATTTCGACCATCCGGAAATAAAATTGACGAACCAAAAGCTTTTCAGTTAAAGAAGAATAGCTGAACAAATGGTAACAGCAACTAGAAAAATTCCTGCAATAGGATAGATGCAGCATATCTCCATCCTGTCTGGACATCTTTGCTCCATAATCTTTGTCTCCACAATCTTTGCTTCAACAATACTAAATATTGAAAGGATTTCAACATGTCAGCGTGTTGCCAAGAAAATTCTACTATTCTGACAATTCAATAAATATCTAAGTTAGGATGCTTGTCTTCGTTGGTAGTTGCTGTAGTTTAAATTCGAGAGACTGTCTTAAAATTCCTTAGTAGACGTTAATTCTGAGTGACAAAATGTAGATGTTGTATTTGTCGTATTGTTTTGCTGTTTGTAGACTAACTTACTCTTCTCTCACCGTCTTTCGTACACTCCATCTTTTTTTCTCAACTTACGTCGTATGAACGCCGTGATTGTGCGTTAATTTTTTTGCCAGCTTCAAAAACAATATATAGCTTCCACACGAGATTCTTCTTACGTACAGACGCCAATGAGATCATTTTTTTTAACTACACGCCCCCCTCATCTCATGATCACATCTCACATTATATAATCATCCTTCCATCTGGGCGGGTGTCGCTCTCTTTGCGATTTCCGCAGTGTTTAGGGCTGAGCCTCATGAGAACTTCTCCAATTTTTTCCTTCATTCTCTAAATCCTCTTGAATCACTCTCAGGTCAAGAATATGCCTTGGCATACTGTCCACCTCAACATTGTTGCGCGACTGTGCCCCGGTAACCATTCCTCTTGTCCATTTTGCCGTGCAGCGGGCTCCAGTTGGCTTGACCCAAACCTCCTATCCAATCTGTATAGATTCAGGGCCGTCAGAGTGTGTTAAACATGATCCAACTCTAGGATGTCTCCATTGGTATATGTAAACTGCTTTGTGCGGCACAGTGTCTTCACGTTGGCCAGATTTAGGCGACATATTATACTAAAATACTGCTTCTGCAGGCGATATCCCTCCTCTCTCGGCAATGACTTTTATAGTTCGGTGGTTTCGGTCTACGATACCATTTCCACTAGGCCTGTACGCTGCTCTATAATATTGCCTAGTGTTCCACTTATCCAACATTGACCGAAAAACTCCCGAACGGAACGCTGCCCCATTGTTCATGAGTACCTCTTCAACTGGTCCACGCTCGAAAAAAATTTCCTCCAGCTCCTTCGCAATGATGTCTGCCGTTACTGCTCGAATCTCCCTCCAAATGGCAAATCGGCCAGGGCCACAATCAACTATAGTCAAATACGTTTCACCTCTAATGCGTCACATCGATAGATAATCTGGTCCAATTGGTGTTTACTTGGACTTCTCCTAATTCGTGAACATTTGGTGACGGGTCAATTGATTGACAACGATCGCAGCTTCTAATCATCACCTTCTGTACAGTATCTCTTGACACCTCCGGGTAGACTTTCCATACTAGATATAGTGTTCTGTCCACTCCTACATGATGCAGTCCGTCCAACTCCTTGACCTCATCTCGGCCTGCACGGCACGTCAACGTAATAGCTTTCTCTACTTTCAGCCAACTCTTTTTCACTCTGGTTAGAGCATCGGCCTTATTTCTGTCAGAGGGCACGGACATTACACTCAGTTTTAAGTTAATTTCAGCAATCATTTCCCTCAGAATCCCCAAACATCGCATGATAATTAGCTCTGCCGCTCCTTTTGTACGGATCCTTTTTTTCGTCTGTTATCGTAAGACTGATCCAACTGCGGAAAGTAACCGAATCAGTTCGAATTTCAATCTCTTTTAGACCCCATTTTAATGCGAAGTTTACACCCTTTATCGTAGCATCCAACTCAGCAACGTTGATATGGTTGTAGTCACGTTTCTTTCTTAACCACGCCGCATCTTCGACTATCGCACCATCGATCTCAATACATACACCAGTGGCCATACTGCTTGCGTCGCACCATACAACGCCCTTTTCCAATTTGGGAACATGCCATCTCCCTCGAACCGGATCGTGGTGTCGAACTTCCCGTACCACACCAGTTGTTTCACTATCCACTATATCCTCCCAATCGATTTCTTCTGCTCTTCTCTTCAAATAACTGCAGGCGATTCTAAGCCATCCAGCTATTGGGTAGTGGCCCACCATTTTTCCGATGTGTTCCTCTTTTGTTAGCACATTTTTTAGGATTTTTGACATAATCTTCGGGGCTACATTTAGTCCAAACTCCAACCTCGTTAAACAATAGGTCTGTCCCTCGTACCGAACTAACTGGTACTTCCACAGATGTCTCGCGACATCTATTTGCAAATATGCGGACCTTAGATCAACAATTTTTGATGTCGTTGTCATTTGCCTGCACTTCTTCATTGTTTCTCCGCAAACGTCAATTGCATCCCCGCCAGAAGGACACATAATGTATTTATTTAGTTCTCGGTAATCGAGAACTGGCCTGACCTTGTTTTTTGTGGGTTGTTCCAACCGCCATTAAGGGTAGCACTCCCGTCTGAACATCCTGGTCCCACGGGGTTAAGATTCCTTCCTCAATCCACCGTTTAACTTCACTGTCGAACTCGACCTTCTTCTCCTTACTCACTTTAACATAATAGTGACTAACGTTTTTAATATCGGAGGTTCTGAAATCCATTTCCATTCCACTGTCCACTTCTTTCCATCAAATTTTGCACCAAAGTCCTTATCTAACACTTCGAATTGCATTTTTATTTGCTACTCTTGCAGTTTGGTTGTATGTTCATAGCACAATCTCCTCCTCTGAACTCCACGTTACCATTTCCGTAGACAGTAACCCCTCCAAGCTGGCGGATAACATCCATGCCCACAATGACATCAACACCATCAATGATCTTTTCCATCACAATTGCCTCGATTCTCAGTAACTGTCCACATACCTCCAACGTCATTGTGTTGATCCCTCTGCACACAACTTCCCGTCCATCCACTACTCTTACAGGATTTGTACTCCTACAATCAGTCGAAAGGCCCGACCGGATTAATGTTGCGGTGCTGCCAGTGTCAATTAGGGCCTTAGCTCTCATGCCTTCTATCAGCGCTTCTATTGTTGGTAGTGTTCTGGTTTGTGCCATTGCTGATTTGAAGGGGTAACCGCCAGCGCACCGGTTGCTCCCTGTTCTTTTCCCTGTGGGCAGTGTTTTACATAATGTCTCCGCTCGCCGCATCCATAACAGGTCACCTTGATTGGTTCTCTACAGTCTCTCAATAAGTGAGGCCCTTTCAGTTATAACATTTGCCACTAAACGGTTTGATCATTCTTGGTCTTCCATCACGCTGTTTAGGTTCTCGTTCTGCGACCGCTACTACTTCTGGTCTCCGAGTGGCTGTAAGCACCCTGACAGTTGAAATTATTTCACTGAGGTCTAGTTTCTCCACATTTGGCAACTGCTGTAGTAGCACCGAAATACTTTCTGGGAACCCATTCACAAACGTGAGCTTCACGATCTGCTCTTGTCCACTTCCTTCAAAACCCTGCTAATTCCGCCA
Source organism: Acanthosepion pharaonis (assembly GCA_903632075.3). Taxonomy (NCBI): domain Eukaryota; kingdom Metazoa; phylum Mollusca; class Cephalopoda; order Sepiida; family Sepiidae; genus Acanthosepion; species Acanthosepion pharaonis. The sequence goes on from CAHIKZ030005625.1 coordinate 2,150,302, forward strand.
GTCGTTGTATTTTCGTTGCATACACATCAACGGCTTCGACGCTCCATCGCATCTTCCCTAGCTTTGCATATGCAGAAAAACTCCGTCCGTAAAGGCTGTTTTTAACTTAGCCTCTATTTTCTTTGCATCCGTTGATCTTCATCGGTCAATTGGAGATATAAGGCCAGGGCGTCTCCTTCTAAAAAACAGAGACATAAAACTTGCGAGGTCGTGGATTTTTTGCAGTCTTGCTACCAATTTCACTTTCGCCAACCAGGCCATCAAATCACCTTCGCCACTAAATGTTTTCACCATATCGACAGTTACTTTTCGATTCCCCCCCATACCGTCACGGTGCTTTATATGTATTTGCCGAAATAGCTTGTAGTTTAAATTCGAGAGACTGTCTTAAAATTCCTTAGTAGACGTTAATTCTGAGTGACAAAATGTAGATGTTGTATTTGTCGTATTGTTTTGCTGTTTGTAGACTAACTTACTCTTCTCTCACCGTCTTTCGTACACTCCATCTTTTTTTCTCGACTCACGTCCTATGAACGCCGTGATTGTGCGTTAATTTTTTGCCAGCTTCAAAAAAACAATATATAGCTTCCACACGAGACTCTTCTTACGTACAGATGCCAATGAGATCATTTTTTTTAACTACAGTTGCATAATTAAAAGAAAGAAAAACTTGTAATTCCAACGAATGATTTATTTTTTATCGAAATATTTCGGCTAGCAGTTGCCAGTCTTGGTCACTCCTTAACTTGAGTAAATTCAAAATACGCTCTTAAGTAGGCGCCCGAGAGGGTCGTCAGTAATGTTATTTGACTTGGTTCATCAGGGGAGTTTCTGGTCTTTCAACATCATACACCCCATCACCAAATCGTCTCAATCAGGGGAGATCAATCCCTGATCACCCCTCTCTCAATCAAACGCTAACAGCTACTCTGGCCTTTTAATGAATTAGACGAAGAAAGACCACGTTTTTCGCACACCCAATTGGTTGTTTGCAACAACCAATCCGTAATGCGAACTCTCTTTTTAAATGGTCCACGATGGGGACTGGCTTCTTTTCTTTCTTTTTCGGTGGATAGCAGTTTCAATGGATAACCGAGGAGGTAATCTTAATGTTCCTAAAACAGTACAAAGAAGTTCGAAACGCTTAAGAATTTAAATCAAGGGAAAAAAACAGAGCTAATGACATTTACAACGTAATAACAAGTCGAGGCATATTTTTTTTCCATATCATATTTTTACTTTGGAGCAAAGATGTCCAAACAGGACGGAGTTGTGCTGCATCTATCCTATAAAAAAATTATTCCATAAAATAATAAATCATCCGTTAGAATTACAAGTATTTTTTCTTTTAATTATAAACTATATGTATTACGCGAGACGACATGGCGCAGAACTCGTCCGTCAGTAAGCCGAGTCATTGAATTTATAGTGGGGTATCAGTTATAGTGAAGTGTATGAGTGTTGAAACAGATTAGTTTGGTTTGGCCTTGTTAGTTAGTTAGATAGCCCACCATAAGAGGGGTATAAAACAAGAAAATCAAATTGTAAAGTGAAACAACAAATTTATATACATATAAATCAAGGTCTTTATAAATAAAATTAATGTATTTTGGTTGATACAAGGTCATCAAAATGTTCGTAGTAGTCCTTGCAAGAATGAGTTTATGTTTACGTAGGCAGGGACGTATGTGTGGATGTATGTATATGTATCTACGAGCGTTATAAAAAAGGTAGGAATGTCTTTGAAATAATCACTCAGTCTTAAAATGTTCCGTTCGTTTATCAAGTATAAAAGAGAAAGGTAGAAATAATAATAACGATCGCTTGACGTTTGTCAAAGGACGTGTTAATACGCTCGTCTCCTTCTCTCTGGTGACAGGCGAACTTGCCCGTCTTTTATTTTGTTTGTGGGGCTTGAAAAGCTCATTTGGGAATTCACTCTTGGTTATGATTCGGGCCTTTCCATTGGACGACGTCAGCTCGCGAAAAGGTCTGTAAAAGAATTTGTTTCTGAGAATTGAAGATTATTTGAATTTTGTTTTTAAATGTTTCTTAGTTTTCTATTGGCCGAAAAACATTTGGCATCAAGGTGTGAAATTTCACGAGTTTTGTTTTGGATTCGCTTTTTGCGTGTGTGTTAAGCAAAGTTTGTAAATTCGAGTCTTTTTAATTTCTAACAAAATCAATGAGTCAGTGCTTAAGTATTTGAATTTTAAATCTCGATCTTGTTTTGTTCACTACAAATTAATGAACTTGATTATACTCTAATAATGTCTTTCTCAACCAGAAAACGTAACTGAACCAAGAAATTTTATTCAAGGCTAACGACATTCACTTAGAAACCGCACTATTATTTTCAGATTTGATTTTCAAATATTGGCATAATATTATGGGACCTTACCCATAATTACATAATGGACGAGCCGATACGTAATAAATACTGCGCCTCAAGAGGAAGCACAGAGTTCAGTCCGAAGTCTGGCGACCGGCTGACCGGCTGATCGGTTGAACTCTCTGCCTTCGGGCGGGAAGAAACCAAATGAGGCTATGCCGAAGGGCGAAGTCTCTTCCGACCCTGAACCCGTTTATACGGGTTCAAAGGGCATATTTTTTGGCCGAGCCCACGGGCTTGAGATCCCACGTTAAACCGTCTTGTGCCACATGATGCCCTCGTGGGAGGGGGGACTAAATACTGTTCCGTTTGATGTCTGGAGTTCAGTCTGAAGTCTGGAGTGAAGCCCGTCCGGACTCAGTCAGTCGAGTCAGAGGCAGTTCGAAACAGAGTCGCGTTCAGACAATTACTACTAAACCTGATTGTTCGTACTAACACTTTCTACTTCTCTGTATATATTCCTGTTTGTAATATATCTGTGTTATTCCATATCCGTATTCGAGTTCTTCTTTATTGGTTCTACCAAATGTTATGACAATATAGACGAGGCAAAACGCGGACGAAATGTTATTAAATGCATTCGAGATACAAGAAGCTTGATTTCAGAAAATTTTGTTTTAGTTTTCTGTTTATTTTATTTATTGAAATAAACAACAAAAAAACTTGCAACAATCCTAGGCGTAGTTCCGTATATTAGAAGAAAACAATCTAGCACCTCAGAGTTTATTGGGATTTTGCAGTGAAAGCATCTAACGTCTGTTTTTATTATTATTCAATGACCTTAGAATAAGCTGCATGAATTCCTAATAAAGAATAATCCTTCGATGAAATTTGAATTCTTATCCATTGTCCTTGAGAGCTTACTTTACCTAAAGGATACCAGTGATTATACATACGCACACACACACATATATATATATATATATATACATATATATACTAGCAACATGGGCCTGGCGTTGCCCGTGCTTGATTCAAAAATCGTACGACTCATACAGCAATCGCTATCACTTGACTTAAAAATATTTTTGCCCTTCCTTGCTTTTTTTAAAGGAGTGCCCTTTGCCGTGCTGATGTTGCTACATGCCTTACCTCTTACCTATCTGACACTGCGAATTTTATCTAAGCTCTATACTAAACATTTAATCTGTTACGAAAAAGAAGAAACAAAATGAACACAAAACGATCAGCTTTAAAAAAGGACTCGTAACTGGAAAAACCGAATGAAAAAAGAATGTTAACAACAAATCACCTTCTGTACAGTATCTCTTGACACCTCCGGGTAGACTTTCCATACTAGATATAGTGTTCTGTCCACTCCTACATGATGCAGTCCGTCCAACTCCTTGACCTCATCTCGGCCTGCACGGCACGTCAACGTAATAGCTTTCTCTACTTTCAGCCAACTCTTTTTCACTCTGGTTAGAGCATCGGCCTTATTTCTGTCAGAGGGCACGGACATTACACTCAGTTTTAAGTTAATTTCAGCAATCATTTCCCTCAGAATCCCCAAACATCGCATGATAATTAGCTCTGCCGCTCCTTTTGTACGGATCCTTTTTTTCGTCTGTTATCGTAAGACTGATCCAACTGCGGAAAGTAACCGAATCAGTTCGAATTTCAATCTCTTTTAGACCCCATTTTAATGCGAAGTTTACACCCTTTATCGTAGCATCCAACTCAGCAACGTTGATATGGTTGTAGTCACGTTTCTTTCTTAACCACGCCGCATCTTCGACTATCGCACCATCGATCTCAATACATACACCAGTGGCTATACTGCTTGCGTCGCACCATACAACGCCCTTTTCCAATTTGGGAACATGCCATCTCCCTCGAACCGGATCGTGGTGTCGAACTTCCCGTACCACACCAGTTGTTTCACTATCCACTATATCCTCCCAATCGATTTCTTCTGCTCTTTCTTCAAATAACTGCAGGCGATTCTAAGCCATCCAGCTATTGGGTAGTGGCCCACCATTTTTCCGATGTGTTCCTCTTTTGTTAGCACATTTTTTTAGGATTTTTGACATAATCTTCGGGGCTACATTTAGTCCAAACTCCAACCTCGTTAAACAATAGGTCTGTCCTCGTACCGAACTAACTGGTACTTCCACAGATGTCTCGCGACATCTATTTGCAAATATGCGGACCTTAGATCAACAATTTTTGATGCCGTTGTCATTTGTCGCCACTTCTTCATTGTTTCTCCGCAAACGTCAATTGCATCCCCGCCAGAAGGACACATAATGTATTTATTTAGTTCTCGGTAATCGAGAACTGGCCCTGACCTTTTTTTTTTGTGGGTTGTTCCAACCGCCATTAAGGGTAGCACTCCCTGTCTGAACATCCTGGTCCCACGGGGTTAAGATTCCTTCCTCAATCCACCGTTTAACTTCACTGTCGAACTCGACCTTCTTCTCCTTACTCACTTTAACATAATAGTGACTAACGTTTTTAATATCGGAGGTTCTGAAATCCATTTCCATTCCACTGTCCACTTCTTTCCATCAAATTTTGCACCAAAGTCCTTATCTAACACTTCGAATTGCATTTTTATTTGCTACTCTTGCAGTTTGGTTGTATGTTCATAGCACAATCTCCTCCTCTGAACTCCACGTTACCATTTCCGTAGACAGTAACCCCTCCAAGCTGGCGGATAACATCCATGCCCACAATGACATCAACACCATCAATGATCTTTTCCATCACAATTGCCTCGATTCTCAGTAACTGTCCACATACCTCCAACGTCATTGTGTTGATCCTCTGCACACAACTTCCCGTCCATCCACTACTCTTACAGGATTTGTACTCCTACAATCAGTCGAAAGGCCCGACCGGATTAATGTTGCGGTGCTGCCAGTGTCAATGGGGGCCTTAGCTCTCATGCCTTCTATCAGCGCTTCTATTGTTGGTAGTGTTCTGGTTTGTGCCATTGCTGATTTGAAGGGGTAACCGCCAGCGCACCGGTTGCTCCCTGTTCTTTTCCCTGTGGGCAGTGTTTTACATAATGTCTCCGCTCGCCGCATCCATAACAGGTCACCTTGATTGGTTCTCTACAGTCTCTCAATAAGTGAGGCCCTTTCAGTTATAACATTTGCCACTAAACGGTTTGATCATTCTTGGTCTTCCATCACGCTGTTTAGGTTCTCGTTCTGCGACCGCTACTACTTCTGGTCTCCGAGTGGCTGTAAGCACCCTGACAGTTGAAATTATTTCACTGAGGTCTAGTTTCTCCACATTTGGCAACTGCTGTAGTAGCACCGAAATACTTTCTGGGAACCCATTCACAAACGTGAGCTTCACGATCTGCTCTTGTCCACTTCCTTCAAACCCTGCTAATTCCGCCAGTCGTTGTATTTTCGTTGCATACACATCAACGGCTTCGACGCTCCATCGCATCTTCCCTAGCTTTGCATATGCAGAAAAAACTCCGTCCGTAAAGGCTGTTTTTAACTTAGCCTCTATTTTCTTTGCATCCGTTGATCTTCATCGGTCAATTGGAGATATAAGGCCAGGGCGTCTCCTTCTAAAAACAGAGACATAAAACTTGCGAGGTCGTGGATTTTTTGCAGTCTTGCTACCAATTTCACTTTCGCCAACCAGGCCATCAAATCACCTTCGCCACTAAATGTTTTCACCATATCGACAGTTACTTTTCGATTCCCCCCCATACCGTCACGGTGCTTTATATGTATTTGCCGAAATAGCTTGTAGTTTAAATTCGAGAGACTGTCTTAAAATTCCTTAGTAGACGTTAATTCTGAGTGACAAAATGTAGATGTTGTATTTGTCGTATTGTTTTGCTGTTTGTAGACTAACTTACTCTTCTCTCACCGTCTTTCGTACACTCCATCTTTTTTTCTCGACTCACGTCCTATGAACGCCGTGATTGTGCGTTAATTTTTTTGCCAGCTTCAAAAACAATATATAGCTTCCACACGAGACTCTTCTTACGTACAGATGCCAATGAGATCATTTTTTTTAACTACAGTTGCATAATTAAAAGAAAGAAAAACTTGTAATTCCAACGAATGATTTATTTTTTATCGAAATATTTCGGCTAGCAGTTGCCAGTCTTGGTCACTCCTTAACTTGAGTAAATTCAAAAATACGCTCTTAAGTAGGCGCCCGAGAGGGTCGTCAGTAATGTTATTTGACTTGGTTCATCAGGGAGTTTCGGGTCTTTCAACATCATACACCCCATCACCAAATCGTCTCAATCAGGGGAGATCAATCCCTGATCACCCCTCTCTCAATCAAACGCTAACAGCTACTCTGGCCTTTTAATGAATTAGACGAAGAAAGACCACGTTTTTCGCACACCCAATTGGTTGTTTGCAACAACCAATCCGCTGTGCGAACTCTCTTTTAAATGGTCCACGATGGGGACTGGCTTCTTTTCTTTCTTTTTCGGTGGATAGCAGTTTCAATGGATAACCGAGGAGGTAATCTTAATGTTCCTAAAACAGTACAAAGAAGTTCGAAACGCTTAAGAATTTAAATCAAGGGAAAAAAAACAGAGCTAATGACATTTACAACGTAATAACAAGTCGAGGCATATTTTTTTTTTCCATATCATATTTTTACTTTGGAGCAAAGATGTCCAAACAGGACGGAGTTGTGCTGCATCTATCCTATAAAAAAATTATTCCATAAAATAATAAATCATCCGTTAGAATTACAAGTATTTTTTCTTTTAATTATAAACTATATGTATTACGCGAGACGACATGGCGCAGAACTCGTCCGTCAGTAAGCCGAGTCATTGAATTTATAGTGGGGTATCAGTTATAGTGAAGTGTATGAGTGTTGAAACATATTAGTTTGGTTTGGCCTTGTTAGTTAGTTAGATAGCCCACCATAAGAGGGGTATAAAACAAGAAAATCAAATTGTAAAGTGAAACAACAAATTTATATACATATAAATCAAGGTCTTTATAAATAAAATTAATGTATTTTGGTTGATACAAGGTCATCAAAATGTTCGTAGTAGTCCTTGCAAGAATGAGTTTATGTTTACGTAGGCAGGGACGTATGTGTGGATGTATGTATATGTATCTACGAGCGTTATAGTAAGGTAGGAATGTCTTTGAAATAATCACTCAGTCTTAAAATGTTCCGTTCGTTTATCAAGTATAAAAGAGAAAGGTAGAAATAATAATAACGATCGCTTGACGTTTGTCAAAGGACGTGTTAATACGCTCGTCTCCTTCTCTCTGGTGACAGGCGAACTTGCCCGTCTTTTATTTTGTTTGTGGGGCTTGAAAAGCTCATTTGGGAATTCACTCTTGGTTATGATTCGGGCCTTTCCATTGGACGACGTCAGCTCGCGAAAAGGTCTGTAAAAGAATTTGTTTCTGAGAATTGAAGATTATTTGAATTTTGTTTTTAAATGTTTCTTAGTTTTCTATTGGCCGAAAAACATTTGGCATCAAGGTGTGAAATTTCACGAGTTTTGTTTTGGATTCGCTTTTGCGTGTGTGTTAAGCAAAGTTTGTAAATTCGAGTCTTTTTTAATTTCTAACAAAATCAATGAGTCAGTGCTTAAGTATTTGAATTTTAAATCTCGATCTTGTTTTGTTCACTACAAATTAATGAACTTGATTATACTCTAATAATGTCTTTCTCAACCAGAAAACGTAACTGAACCAAGAAATTTTATTCAAGGCTAACGACATTCACTTAGAAACCGCACTATTATTTTCAGATTTGATTTTCAAATATTGGCATAATATTATGGGACCTTACCCATAATTACATAATGGACGAGCCGATACGTAATAAATACTGCGCCTCAAGAGGAAGCACAGAGTTCAGTCCGAAGTCTGGCGACCGGCTGACCGGCTGATCGGTTGAACTCTCTGCCTTCGGGCGGGAAGAAACCGAATGAGGCTATGCCGAAGGGCGAAGTCTCTTCCGACCCTGAACCCGTTTATACGGGTTCAAAGGGCATATTTTTGGCCGAGCCCACGGGCTTGGAGATCCCACGTTAAACCGTCTTGTGCCACATGATGCCCTCGTGGGAGGGGGGACTAAATACTGTTCCGTTTGATGTCTGGAGTTCAGTCTGAAGTCTGGAGTGAAGCCCGTCCGGACTCAGTCAGTCGAGTCAGAGGCAGTTCGAAACAGAGTCGCGTTCAGACAATTACTACTAAACCTGATTGTTCGTACTAACACTTTCTACTTCTCTGTATATATTCCTGTTTGTAATATATCTGTGTTATTCCATATCCGTATTCGAGTTCTTCTTTATTGGTTCTACCAAATGTTATGACAATATAGACGAGGCAAAACGCGGACGAAATGTTATTAAATGCATTCGAGATACAAGAAGCTTGATTTCAGAAAATTTTGTTTTAGTTTTCTGTTTATTTTATTTATTGAAATAAACAACAAAAAACTTGCAACAATCCTAGGCGTAGTTCCGTATATTAGAAGAAAAACAATCTAGCACCTCAGAGTTTATTGGGATTTTGCAGTGAAAGCATCTAACGTCTGTTTTTATTATTATTCAATGACCTTAGAATAAGCTGCATGAATTCCTAATAAAGAATAATCCTTCGATGAAATTTGAATTCTTATCCATTGTCCTTGAGAGCTTACTTTACCTAAAGGATACCAGTGATTATACATACGCACACACACACATATATATATATATATATATATACATATATATACTAGCAACATGGCCCGGCGTTGCCCGTGCTTGATTCAAAAATCGTACGACTCATACAGCAATCGCTATCACTTGACTTAAAATATTTTTGCCCTTCCTTGCCTTTAAAGGAGTGCCCTTTGCCGTGCTGATGTTGCTACATGCCTTACCTCTTACCTATCTGACACTGCGAATTTTTCCTAAGCTCTATACTAAACATTTAATCTGTTACGAAAAAAGAAGAAACAAAATGAACACAAAACGATCAGCTTTAAAAAAAGGACTCGTAACTGGAAAAACCGAATGAAAAAAGAATGTTAACAACAAATACTTTTTCACACCTAACCCAGTTCTGCGGAATCAGAATCAACGTTGAATTTAAGCAAGCGAATGAGCCAATTGAAGTAAAGTGACATGCAGATTAAAATTTTTCCGACTTGTGACGAATGCAGCTATCGATTTTTTTTGCATGCTAGTTAACATTCGTGTCAGTCAGCAGTTGGCTCTCACACTGGCCAATAGAATCTTCCTGCCTATTCGTGACAGCCAGCTATAGGCTCTCACTCTGGCCAGTAGAAAATGACCGCAAACTACATGAAAACTGCCGTAGAAGCATGAAAAATCGCTTATTTCAACTATCGATGGGAGTTGGGAAATGCAAAGCCTTTCCACTAACTTAGAGCATGTGCATGTAAAGTTTGGTGCAAATCCGTCGAAAATTGCGGCCGTGCATTCGTTACACACACACACACACACATCCTGCCTTTTATAGATAAAGATATATATATATATAAAGGTGACATTCAGGCTCCATCCAGTTCGTTTCTATAGAGCTCTTCATCCCAAAATAACCACTTGTTCATCTCGTGATGTGCACTGCATTGAAAATATAAGAAACCCGGCGGGGTGGCTTTGAATGCATGCTCATTTCAACGATAAATTTGAAAAGAAAAATATTTAATATTTTTAAGGACTTTAATGCTTGCTCCGACCTTTACGTGCATCATAAAATATCAAACACGAATAGAGAAAACTTTTGTGTACGCAGATTTTTTTTTTCAAATTAAAAGGGAAAATCGTCTTTATTTAAAACACTTTCTATATTGTTCATATCTTTTTCTTTTTCTTTTTTTTTTCTATTTAAGCAAATAAAAACCGGTACATGTGGATCTTATTCATAATTTAATATTAAAAAACTGTCTAACGACAAGCGAAAATCTAATGAATGTCGGAGTGGCACTATTGATAAAGTCTAATAGGAAACCAGTCATTGAAAATCATCGGCATTATTAAAATGAGTATAAAATACAAAATACACCTGCTGTAAATGTTTAGTCTAATATTTTAGCAGAAGAAATTTGGCTAAAATACGAATTTGGAAGTTTACTTCAGCTGTTTTTCAACACTTTAGCTCTAAGCAGAACATGACTGAAAACACGGACAAATGAACAGCATTGCAATAACTACATCAAACCTGTTTAAAAATAAACTTACCTGCCATCTTAACATATCGTTGTTGTAGCTTTATGAAAATTAAACACAAAGGTGCAAGAAGGGCTCGCAAATATCTTCTTTTTTTTTTTGCAATAAATTTGGCTAAAAAGTATTTTTACTGATAGCTTTTATTACATTACAAATCACTTTAAATCAATAAATTAAAATGTGAATAAGATGATAACAATGAATATTAAATTAAAATGAACTTGTATGCTTGCCAAAGTTAAGAAAAGAGTTGATTAAGTTTTAATATTTTTCTAACAGGCAAACAAAAAAAAACAAAATTAATGAATATATATTGTGGATATATTATTAATAAATTTCAGTTTTAATAATTGTTACTTATTTGTATAACTTGCCAAATCTATTCCTTTATTAACATTACTTTCATTATATTAATAATGATCCACTTATGTTACCCTTCTTCTTCATTACGAAGGTAGTCATTTTGTTAAATAGTCAATCTTAACTTGTCTAATTTTGGGACACTGAAAATAAAAAAGATATCAAACTTTTCTGATTGGCTCAAGAAACAGTACTATTGTGATATGAATATTTCATCGAAATTGTTATCCTTGCCAGATTAATTATTATTCTCTTAATAACCTTGTTATATATAATTATTCTCCTAATAAACTAATTATTATTCTCTTTTCCATTCAGGTTTTCAGATATTTAACTGATCTAGGAAAAATGTCCTGTGAATGATTGAACAAAGCCGATAACTTTTGCTATACGTGTGGCTAAGTGACTTTTGCATCTCAGAAGCGAGAGAAAAGAAGTGGGCAACACACATAAGCCATAATACATGTGGAACAAATCTCAGACAGTTGCTAAGAAAAAAATCTATGCCTTTTTCATTGTCCATGATTTAGAGAGTGCCAACCATTCATGCCACAGATTGCTACCTCTGCATGGTGCCTCCAATTGCTAAGGCACAGTCAAAGAAAAAGAAATGGACTGTTCAAGATCGAAACATTCCATCAGCTTTGCGTCGTGTCCCCCATAATGACCCATGCCAGTCCCCGATGCACCGGAATTGTATGAAATTGAGTCAGATGATGGGGAAGACAATGAAACCTCAGAGCCTGTACTATCAACTTCATATGACCAAGATTATTATCCAAAAACCATTTCTGAACCATACCCCATAACTCAAAGTGACCTAAAGAACTTATTCAGCAAGTTGGAACTCAAGAGTAAAGCAGAACTGTTAGGTTCCAGCTTACAGCAACGGAATCTATTAGCTGCTGATGTACGGATCTCCGATTTCCGTGAACGTCACAAGGATCGAGTCCCATTCTTCCTTGCGTCTTGGGTATGACGATAAACTACGTCCGCGTCCTGGGTATGACGATAAACTACATATGCGTCCTGGGTATGACGATAAACTACATCCGCGTCCTGGGTAGGACGGTAAACTACATCCGCGTCCTGGGTATGACGATAAACTACATCCGCGTCTTGGGTAAGACGATAAACTACATCCGCGTCCTGGGTAGGACGGTAAACTACATCCGCGTCCTGGGTATGACGATAAACTACATACGCGTCCTGGGTATGACGATAAACTACATCCGCGTCTTGGGTAAGACGATAAACTACATCCGCGTCTTGGATATGATGATAAACTACATCCGCGTCTTGGATATGACGATAAACTACATCCGCGTCCTGGATATGACGATAAACTACATCCGCGTCCTGGGTATGACGATAAACTACATCTGCGTCCTGGGTATGACGGTAAACTGCATCCGCATCCTGGGCAAGACGATAAACTACATCTGAATCCTGGGTATGACGGTAAACTGCATCCACGTCCTGGGTATGACGATAAACTGCATCCGCGTCCTGGGTATGACGATAAACTAAATCCGCGTCCTGGGTAAGACGAAAAACTACATCTGCGTCCTGGGTATGACAATAAACTACGTCCAACAGCAAGGCCTCTGATCAGGATGTTTTGAGGAGCGTGGAACCACCTCTTAATTGCTGGTGTTCCCAGGTCCATCCTGACCCAGGGTGGTAGCACCTGTTATGGTCCCAGCTATGAACAAATAGTTAACACCCAAACTTGTGTAAAAATAGGTTTTAATACCAGAAATACTTTGTAATAAAAAAATTATTACCAGCAATAATTTTTAATGAAAAATTATTATCAGCAATAATTAAAAAAAAAATCCCAGTAATACAAACAGCTATACATTCTTTTTAAAGAAAATATGACCAGCTATAGATATCTTCAAGGAAAAATATTCCCAGAAATAGATTTTTGAAGAAAAACATATCACCAGCAATATAAATTTTGTAGGCATTAAGTAACACATTGAGGTTGATATGCCGTTAACAAACCAAACCAAATCATTCTTCCCTATGGGAGGTGATTTGGTGTGCCGTAATGATATCAATGGCCTTATGCAATCACTTAACATCAGCTGTTCGTTGATTCCTCGAAGACAAGTCTCAAAGAAGTCTTGTTACACAATGGTAGCGTTTTACCGTCAATCCCAGCTGGTCATACAGTCCACATGAAAGTAACTTATGACATGAAACAACTACTGAGATATGTCAACTATGATCAACAAGACTGACAACTTGGCAGAGTATTTACATTATTCGGACTACTGTCCTCATTTTTGTCGCCATATATATCAAAAACGTATTGCTGGTAATAGTTTTTTTTCTTTCAAATGTGCATCACATCTAGAACCAGTCTCATTCATTCAGTGGTCACCTGGATCTCCCCTGGCTTGTGTATATTTGGTGAAGGGTTGATACCAGGTTCACAGTTGGAGGCCTAACCCACCCTCCAATTATTCTGGGGGCTTTGTTATCAAAGCCAAATTTGCCAAGGTGTTCCATGACCCTTTACATGGGCACTGCTTTCTTGTCCACCAAAATGTCACTGATATATGAATTCACAGCATTTTATGTGCTATCCATCTTTTCTAGTACTGTCTTAAGTATAGTTGCCATGACTTTTGGCACAACATTTAGTTCAAAGCCAAGGCGAGTCAGACAATAAGTCTTTCCCTTAAACTGAACCAAGAAAAATAATTGCGCTAAAATGTTAAAAACAATCTGTCAATCAAGCTTCTGTCATCAGTCCATAGAAATTTATTTTGTTTTTATTATGATCACAAGGGGCACAACATTTAAAAAATGAAAGCAAAGGAATTAGTGAGAGGTTACTTACATGAAAGAAATATTGTATATTGTTAAAGGTTTAGGCTAACGATTCATATAAACACCAAATACTCGCAGATTGGTTGGGAATTCAGTGCAATCATATGATTTTAATACAACAAATTGTCTTCGTATTTTATTGTTTTCTTTTCTTTCTTGCGTAAAATATAATGTGTTATGATCATTGATAAGTAAACATTTCGAAACTTCAATGATTAAAATAGATATTAAAAGACTGGAAAGTTCCAAAATAAAGATAGGTATGAAAAAAATGCAAAATTCCAAAATTTAAATTTAAAAACAAATCTTTCACTCTCTAAAATTCTCTATTTCTTTGTTAAAGACTGTCATTTTAATTAATTTAAAGATATGGTATTTTTCATTGTAATTAATTTTTGTAAATAGTTCATCTTACATTTCGATTCTGATGTAGATAGTCACAAATGCACCGATATTATTCAGAACATCAGCCATTTTTACATTTATAATATTCTTAAATTCAACTCCAACCAATTTATGGATGTGCCACTGATATTTTTTAATCAAAACTCTTTTAATTGTAGATTAACAACTAAAACAATTAAACATGGGGAAAAGCTCCTGCTTAACAAAGATATCCAGTGTAATAAGCTCTTTGCAATCATTCAGCACAAATCATTAATTCTTAATTTCTAAATTAAGTCCTAATTTAAGAAGTTGGTTTCTATTTTGATACATGACGAAACTATTCAGGAACATTTAACAAGAGTATTTTCTACGGTTGAAATCACGCTTTTAAATATTCAACATGAATCAAGTATTATAATTCATGAATGCTAAAACTGTTAGTTTTACTAATGTTTGTAACCAGATCATTAGAATTAGCTAAAAATTATCTCCAATAAATCAAAAGCTCTGGCCTTGATTAGCGTTTCGGTAAAAAATTCATGAGTCGATCAATCAGATAAGTCACTTGAACTTTTATTGATTTAATTTATCTATTGATCGCTTTTTGGCAGTTCTGCTAGCCTGAAAAATAAGGTCACTTTTCGTAATTTTCACGTATTTTTTCAGTTGTGTTATTATTAGGGGGGGGGGCGATATATGTTGCATGTTGGAGTGAACGGACATGTTTTTGTCATTGCTCAAAGAAAGTGATGTCGTATTTTAAAAAGGAAAGTCTTGATTATTTTAATTATCCATTTATTCTTATATTTTTTTGTTTATTATATTATAATTTTTATTATATTATTATGCATTCATAATCTTTAAATATTAAAATATATATTTGTTTATTTTTAAGATAAGTCGTAGTATACATCGATTGTTTTATTTTTAAAATAAGTATTATTTAGTAAGTTTAATTTATTAAAAATATCTCACTAAAAATTATTATATTAAGAATATTTAATATATTGTATTTTTTAAAATTACTTATACATTACCACGAATAATTCTACTCTATTTATATTTAAACGTAACTTTTCTCTTTTTTCAGGAGAGAGGACGTAATTTTCGAAATTGTAGGAAAAGCATTTCGAGATGTAATGTTTGTTTTCTTTATCACTTACTATTGATTCAGTATCGTTGATTTCTTTCCCTATCATTTATCATTCAAACATTTTTAACAACATATGCCAGGATATCTACATAGAATATGTACGAGAAAGTTATAAACCAATACGTTAAGTGATGTGTGCTTACGCTCTTAAACTTATGCATACACCTATTACAGGGAGTTGAAAATGCTCACAACCTGACTCAGTGGGTGGGGGGGCCAAGTAAATATCTACTTACCTGCTCCAGGGCTCCGTCCCTGTGCTAGTGGTATCATGGCTACGACTAGCTTGGACCGGCTCTAACCAGCTATGACAAGCCAAGACCAGCTATGACTAGTTTAGACAAGCCCTGACCAGCTTGGACAAGCTATGACCAGCTAAGACCAGCATAGACCAGCGGCCCAAGTTAAAACACTCGGGTCCTCACGTTAAAAACTGACCTTGTGTCACAACATGACTCAGTGAGGGGTCAAGTAAATCTTATCTGGCCCAGGGATACGTCCCTGTGCTACGACTAGCTTGGACCGGCTTTGACCTGCTTGGACCAGCTATGACAAGCCAAGACCAGCCATGACTAGCTAAGACCAGCTCTGACCGGCTTGGACAAGCTATGACCAGCTAAGACCAGCGGTCCGAGTGAAAACACTCGAGTCTCCACGTTAAAAACTGACTTTGTGTCACAACATGACTCAGTGAGGGGTCAAGTAAATCTCTATTTCTTTACGTTGTCTGTTTTGTTTTTGTTTTTTGTTTTTTTGTTTTGTTTTTTTGCTTAAATGCCTTAAGTGTGATATACGTTTGGGTGATCATATCTCTCCACTTCGGACGATCGTCTGCACACCTGAAGATGGCTGCAGTAGGCTCTATTCTTGTCACTTACTCAATTTTATCGAAATATAATTCACGTTGCTGTCTTCCCAACTCCCCTTTGATGCAACCTTAAATCCTCCCTTTTCAGATCGTCGAGAATTCGAAACTGTCTTTCCCTGATGATCGACAGTAGCCCGGCTTCTCACTTCAACTCTTCCCTCGAAACTTCCTTATCCTCGCTCACCTTTTCCATGTATGCCATCCTGGGTATGACGATAAACTACATCCGCGTCCTGGGTAAGACGATAAACTACGTCCAACAGCAAGGCCTCTGATCAGGAGGCTTTGAGGAGCGTGGAACCACCTCTTAATTGCTGGTGCTCCCAGGTCCACGCTGACCCGGGGTGGTAGCACCCGTTAGGGTCCCAGTTATGGGCAAATAGTTAACCCCCCAAACTGAGGTAAAAAGAATTATGAAAGTGTAAAACTAGATTTTAATACCAGAAACACTTTGTAAAAAAATTATTACCAGAAGTAAATTTTTGAAGAAGAAAAACTAGCACCAGCAATACTTTTTTGAAAAAAAAATATTACCAGCAATACACTTTTTAAAATAATATTACCGGCTATATATTTTTGAGGAAAAAAATATTACCAGAAATGGATTTTTGACAAAACAAAAATATTACCAAGAAAAAAAAAGTTGTCGGCATTAAATGACCCATTGACGTTGATATGTAGTAAACCAAACCAAACCAAACCAAAACTTTTCTACGGATGATATCCACAGAAATCTTCTTAAGCACATTTCTGCCTCGATATTCCTCTGAAGCTCAGGAATTATGATCCAGACATCGCATCCATAGATCAATATTAACCCTATGTAACACTTGAGCAGACTAATATTCAGCTTCATATACAGGTTTCTATTGAAGAAAAGGAACAATTATTAACGCTAACAGTTCCTCTATTCAGTATGATGCTTACCGTATTTCCCGGCTTACAAAACGTTGGAAGACGCACCTTAATACTGGAAAAAAATTTCTAAGAAAAAAAAAGTCATTCTCATACAAAAACACATTCACCATGCGTCTCTCACATACTGGCGCCATGTATTGTTTACATTAATCACTCGTCCGATTTTGTTTGTATGGCAATGATATACTAGTCGGTGTTTAGTTATACTATACATCTTTCATTGTCCAAGGGTTGGTCATAAATCGTTTTGATGAACTCGCCATGGGTGATGATTTCCAGGACAAAAAGCTTGTGATATGTGTGACAGCCTGGTGGTAACTGATATTTTCACGACATAAGAGGGTGAGCAAATCTACACCATCAAGATCAAGAGCAGAAATACTCCCGCCGCTGCTAGTAAACAGAGCATGTTTAAGCTTAGGAAGGTTTATAATCTTGGAAATACTTGTAACAGCTAAGTACTGAGATTACATCATAGAAAAGACTGGATTAGATAGTTAACATTATTGTGTAATGACTCAACGTACAAATCCACGTCCCTATCAGTCAAATCAATTAGGTGAGCGTCCAACTTGAGCCTTGGGCGTTGCCTTACATTCGTCTTGGAAGACGCACACGTATTTTTCAGGGTATTTTTAAGAAAAAAATTGTCTTGTAAGCCGGAAAATATGGTTATTATATTTTATGTACAACTTCGTTTGCGATTACCTTTTATTGTGCATGTCTCTTGCGTGTATTCATAGATTTTCGCGCGAGAATGTTGTTTACAAATGTCAGTTTACGTATGTGTATGTAAACTATTTACACTTACGTTATCATTTATGCCGTCTGTTAACGCATATTTTAGTGTTATATGCTCGGACAATTTTATGCGTACATTTCTGTACCTATTATCGACGCTTTCGCCCGTTTTCCTAAATATTTCCATGTGAGTTTTAAATTTATGTGTGCAATTGATAAACATACTTACAATGTTTTACATGTGTTAATAATTACACCGAACGCCTCAAGTTAGTCTTTGTACAAATATAGATGGAGACAAATTTAGGTTTATTTATATTCTAAATTCAAAATCATGCAATTTTTCATAGATACCAAATGCATTGCCGCTGTTTGTCGATAAATACAAAATTCTATTACAGTTTTTAGCATAAACTTGCATGTATTAATAGAATATGCTAAATTACAAATTGAAATCTGCTAATACAAAACTGAAAAATCGAAGATTATGGAAATTTATTTAAAAATACCGTTCGTTCATTATTTTAGCTCCCCGTTGATCTATGCTTTAATTAGCATTTTTCTTAATCTGTTATTTTAACCCTTCCACTGCTGTAAATGATTGCTTGCAACTTTCATGTACTAATAAAACTTCAAAGTCGTCACCTTGTTACACCTTAGGTGGAAAATACATGCACCTACAAGGCCACGTAAACGTTTTTGAAATCTGACATGTCCCGGAAAGGGATATATTTGTTCGAAGTAGCAAAGTGGTTTTTGGACTACTGTAACCGAGTAGAACGATCTAGCAGGTAACAGTAATGGACTGGTCCTCGTCGTAGTGATAGGCAATAGGTGTAGGCAATAGGCGAAGACTATAGGCGTCGTCTGTACCTCTACATCAGTCTGTATTTATGGCTGACACCAGCCAATCATATTACTGTGAGGTGGAACCCAGGTGTATGCATATTCATTACATCAAAATCTGTCAAGTCTGTCAAGTGGGATTGTGCAACTCTAGCACAGATATGGCAACAATACTCTATTTCTGGTCTTATCTGACTCTTGTAAACAGAGAAGGGATTGACCAAACTTGCTTAATGAAAAAGCCACACACGATAAAGTCCAGAGCCGCAAAACATGAACAAAATTCATATATACGTTTTTTGTTACATACATATTAACATTAAACTTACGTTTTAATCCAATGGGGTCTCAATTCATACCCAGTAAATAATTATAAAGCTTGAATTTTTAACCGTAATGAAGAAAGATCAGCCAACATATTTCCACGTCCTCATATTAAACGTCAAAGAATCACATGTGGCTCGCGAGTCGCGGTTTTGGCCACCCTTGACATGGAGCACGATAAGAGTCAGGTACTTTCTGCAGAAGTACAAGGAACTGACCATTTTTCTAGAGATTGAGGTCTGAAATAAGCTTTAGTCTGAATAGTTCTTCGACGTGTCAACTTCGATTCTATTGCTTGAATTTGCAATATTTCTCTTTAAATTTTCATCAATCAGCACCCAAGAAATTTTGTATACCTTGATCTTTAAATAACTTTTTGGTCAATGTAAAGTTTCGGAACTTTTGAAGGTAGATTATATTCCTTATTGGAAAAATAAAAAAAGGGTAAATTTTGTTCTATCCACATTGAGTGAAAGTTTATTTGCAACAAACCATTCATTAATAAAGGGAGAAGTTCTCATTCAGTATTAAAAATGAAGCGACAATTGGATCCCATTAGAGATTCGTTATCAACTGCAAACATTAATATATTTATGAGGGAGACCGAAAATGAATATCGTTAACATAAATTAGAAAAAGAAAGGAACCTTGAGAAACACCACAAGTAAAAAAAAAGTTTTTGTATAGATATAAAATCAATTTGTACAGATTTGTACCTGTTACTAAGATAATTTCGAACTATGAAAGTTCGGTTCTTGTGATTCCATAAATTTAAAGTTTCTTTAGATGAATGCTGAGGTCAAAGGTAATAAATACTTTAGACAATAAATACACACAGTATTAAAAGTTTTCTAGTGAACAAAACAAGATCTAGATTTAAAATTCAAATGCTAATCACTGACTCATTGATTTTGTTAGAAATTAAAAAGATTAGAATTTACAAACTTTGCTTAACACACACGCAAATTCGAATCCAAAACAAAACTCGTGAAATTTCACACCTTGATGCCAAATGTTTTTCGGCCAATAGAAAACTAGGAAACGTTTAAAAACAAAATTCAAATAATCTTCAATTCTCAGAAACAAATTCTTTTACAGACCTTTTCGCGAGCCGACATAAAGTTTGTCCTTCGTCCAATGGAAAGGTTAGTGCTTAGCATTTGAATTTTAAATCTAGATCTTGTTTTGTTCATTACAGTTTCTTTAACAGAGCCGACTCAGTGATATCATTAACAAGTTCTGTTAATTCATAGTCTACACCAGAATCTTTTTTTCTAAAACCAAAGTGCTTGTTATAAAATAGATTTATTTTTTTCAAAACATTCACTCCAACTTGTTAAAAGACCTTTAAATACTTTTTGTAGCTGTTTTTGTTTTCAGGTGTTTTGTATTTTAAATACTTCAAATATAGGATTTGTTTGTGATTTAAACTCTTAATGATTCCCCTGGTCAGTATTTATTGTATATAAAATACAATTGTAGCACAAGGGGGGGGTTAGGTTGGTCTTCATTATCCCTTACTTAGCTAATCCAATTCACGACCCATTCACTCATTACAATTTCTACATTCACCATAAAAACTCGTCCATCACCAATCAATCCTCCATACACCATAATACCACATCCTCTCAGGGGGTAACCTACAAAATGCACCCTGTGATTTAAAAATTTGATGATAAGAAATATATTTTTTTATATATATATATATATAAAAATCCAATATTTTGACGATGACGGGGAAGAAGATGAACGCAAAAAAAAAAAAAAAAGAAAAACTAAATAGCAACGCAAAGCAAACTGAAACATAACTGATGCTAGTAGGTCCCATCCAAGCCTCAAAAAAGAGAGGTCACTGTATTCTGCCCATTTGGCAAAATCAAGAGGTTCTCTCACTAAGGGAGAGGGAAAGGCAAAAATATATACAGACATGGAAATTATATAAAGCTGACCCAGTCAAGATACAAAGGGGGCCCAAAACAAACTAGGGAGGTTGGGAATCTCAACTTGGATTATAACCAAAGATGTAGCTGGGAGCAGGTCAGGAACAACACTTATTCACATTAACTAGGTACACAAAGCCTAGGGAATCAGGGGAAGGGCTCCACAGGAAACCACCCTGATGCAACATCGGTTGACCTAAAAGAGAAAATTAAAGCTAACCCCATTCAAACCCACCTTTCGCTAAAGGCTGTCAAATGCAAGCATTTTCTATCATTTCTCTGGTCGTTCACTTATTAAGTAACCTTTTCTCCTTTACTGATTTTACTTGAATGGGGAAGTACTCATTAAAGATTTTTTTTTTTTTCCTTAAGACCCAACTGCATTCTTTAAGTCTCCTGTTGAAGCGTTCTAAATTTTTCATCAATGAAGGATCTTTTTACATTAAAACTTTGACAATTTTTTAAGTTTGCATTGAATATCATTTATTATGATTTTTTTTTTTTTTTTACATGCAATATACCAGAATTTACATCCAGTTTATAGTTTAATTTTTAAAATTAAATACAAGCGCTTTTCTTTTTAGTTTATCGTGTTGCTTTAGTAATGGAAGGTATAAAATATTGTGAATATTGAAATCGCCACAAATACAAATGGTAGCTGAGGAATGATCTGAAAAGATATTATCAATTTTCTCAGCTATTCTGTCAAACATTACAATAACATCATCCAAATGACAACCGTGAAGAGAAGACAGGCTATGAATGTGGGTTTTGTAGTGTAAAATAATTTTTTTTTTCCCCCCCCAGTAGATTTGAACAATGAATTGCAGCATTTTCTTCTTCTTGCAAATGCATGATGTGTTTATGGAAGTGGTTTTACATCAGCAAATCTCAACTGAGGGAAACCAGCATGAATGTTAGACGCATATAGAATGCACATCACAGTCAAGAACCATTCCAACCACAAGTGCACCTGTGGCCCAATCTGTTTGGGTGACCCATATTTAGTCATGGCTAATCCAAGTAATTATTGCATCTGTTTCAAGATATATGAATATTTAACCTACTTATGTTTGGCATATGTTTTAATTTCTCAACTAAGTTTAAACAAACTTTGCTGGGTACTTTCAGGATGTTTGGACAATCTGTGTGAATTTAAAAGAAAATTCTCATTTGACCTCTTTTAACTTCAGCTGGATTTTGTAGAAACCTTTTTTAAAAAAAAAAAATCAGGACTACTTGTCTCTCGGTACAAAGCCATTTTATCAACCTGACAGAATCCTCAAAAGAAGCCATTCTGATTTCATAACCTTACTGAATTATATTAGTTGTATTCAAATTATTCCAGCTTACTTCAGTCTTATTTTGACTACAAGAAAATATAAGGTTTTGAATAGCAAAGTTATCATTTCTTTTGTAGCAGATCAGTACCTTTTCTCTTTTTAATACAATAATAGGTCAAAATGAAGCATACATTTATAATTGCTCCTTCTATATAGTAGTATAAAGGTCATGAGAAAGCAAAACTGTAGGAGTTGGGTAGTATCAATAGAAAGGAGAACTTTAGAGAAAGTTATTTTTTGAACTTTTAATAATTATGTACTAATATTTGTAATACCTTACTTTTATTCTAAATTAAAACATTGTAAAGTTAAATTAAACATGGGTTAACATTGTATTTTGAAGAAAAAAAAAAAAAAAAAATAGAGAATTTTTATGAATGAATATACTTTTATTTCACATAAAAAAAACCTGGATATGATTCATGATTTTAACTGAAATTACCTCTGCAAGGTAGAAGGCAACAGGAAACCACTCCACTATTTTTCCCAAGAATGCATGGCAATTTGCAGATAAAAAAAAAAAAAAAGAAAAAAAAAAGGAATCTGTGGAGAGTCATGATTGCCTACATCATAAGGGCTCATGATATTTAAACTAATTAAAAACACTTAGTAACATGTACAAAATTTCAACAAGAAATGTAAATTTTATTTCTGAAGAAAGAGGTTCATTTATTATCATTGATTAAGGTCAGTGATACCAGTTTTCTTAAAAATAGTCAAAGACAACTCTCACAAGATCTTTGACAGCTATATAATTCCCATATTTTTATTTATCTAGTAAAACTCCTGATATGTTAATATATTCCATTATTAACTTTAGGTTAAGAAAAAGGTTGGACAGCAATGAAAATTAAAATTGAATCTGAGAAACGCCACTCTAATTGTTTGAAATGGCAGTGAGGAAAGAGCAATTATGACAGAATTAGTGACAAATTTTCAAGTGTTAAAAAAAAAAAAAAAAAAAGAATAAAAAACTTTTTCTTGATCTTTTGTTACATAAAATTAATGATAGAGAAAATTTTAACACATTTTCCTTTTTATTTTTTTACATAAAATAATTCGTATTTTACAGTAAAATAAAAAATTACAGAAATATAAGAAAATTTTATATCTCCAAATAAACATCATTTTCTGTTAATGTATATATTTCTTACATAATAAAATTTAAATAAATATGATTGTCACTTTTCTCATCTTTAAAAACACATTATATTCAGCATCTGTATATATTTCTGAGATGAGGTATTATGTATATTATTTACATTATTCGGACTATTGTCCTCATCTTTGTCGCCATATTTATTATAACGTTTCGGACGTTGTATGCTCCAGCCTTCTTCAGGTGGTTGGAATGTCAAACTTAACCCTTTATTTCGCTCACTGGGGTAGACTGTTCTACAAAGACACGTGGCACAGTGGTAGAAGGCATTGGTTAGATCCAGTGACAGGACCCAAAGAGTGTGAGTTCAATACCCGGTTAAGGCAGTGCAGAACTTTCAGAGGGAAATTAACAGGAGATAACTGATAACTGACATCCATTAAACATGGCACATGGAACAGTCTATCCCAGTGAGTGAAATAAAGGGTTAAGTTCGATATTCCAATCACCTGAAGAAGGCCAAATCATACAATGGCTGAAACGTAATAAATATGGCGACAATAGCCCGAATAATGTAAATAATGTACATATGATATTGTTTTTTATTCCTTAAAAAATTATATTTATAAAAAATTACATTTCTTGTTGGGAATAAATTTAAGGGTTTGTTTATTTTGTGTGGAGTGGGTGAATACAAAGTTATTAAGAATTTCTGAAAGGCAACATAATGAATCAAAAAAAAAAAAAAAAAAAAAAAAAATTTGAAAACTGGCTTAGATAAAATGCGAGTTAAAATTGCCTCACTCGGAGAAGTACCAGCATATGATTGTTATTTAATGATCAATCCAATGAAACCCAATTACAAAGATTAAAAATAAAATAAAAAATAAAAAACACACCAGGTTTTACATTTCTGCCCTTTTCTTTGTTTTACAAATATCAGATGCTCTTATTTGTGGGTTGTACTATTTTCGTGTTTATCCATTTTATCTGAATCAATTTGAAACAGAGTCCAAATCTTAACCCAATGACATACACATAATTCCATCCCTATGGAGAAGCATATGAACATTAAGAAACACCCACCAATATCAATATGCTGCAATAAAAAAAATTGATCAAACTGTAGTGAGAAATACAAGTATCTTTTGTATAGAAGAAAATTATTTCAGCAGTAGGTTGTTAATTCTCTTAAAGTTGAGGCTAATAAAATTGTCAGATTTCAATAAAGATTGGGGTAGATTGTTCTAGTTCCACGTGCCATGTTTAATGGATGTCAGTTATCTCCTGTTAATTCCCTTCTCCAAGTTCTCCACTGCCTTAACCAGGTATTGAACTCACACTCTTTGGGTCCTGTCACTGGATCTAACCAACACCTTTATCCACTGTGCCATGTGTCCTTGAGGACATCTCTGTAGAAATTTCTGGGTATTATAAACCTAATGTCATCAGCAACCATTTTTACCAGTGCTCATATTGCAATTTTTCTCTGGCACTCCTTATTACTGATTCCCATATTGTATTCATTTCTATGCTTGGTTGGCTCAGGAGATTTTTGTGGCCTAGCATATGTGCTGATTCCTTAAGTTTACGCATTTTCCAGTGATGTTCTTTGTCTATGATCTCAACCTGATCCCACAGAGGGTGGTGATCTCCCTTTTCTCTCCATATGTGGTCAGCCACACCTGATTTTTCCACTTCCCCTCATGTTACAGCTTCTTATATTTCTTTCCACAGCTGCACGAGATAGCATACAATCTTTAGTCATGTTCTCCTCTAAGTGGGAGGGGGGGGGGTCTTACTTGGGAGAGATATCTGCAAAGTGTCACTGCAATTGTTTCATTCTTTATCTATTTACAGTTTGAAAATCCAATTAGTCTTAATTTTTGGTATAACAACTACAGTTATAATAGATTATACAGGAGTTAACTTAGTATAATCAGCAGGCTTGAAGACAATAATGGCATATTTAAATATTTTTTTCTTGAATTGTTTTAAACCTGAAGCAAATAATTTAGTTTTTTTTTGTTTTTTTTTTTTTTATTGTTTACATTTTTACAAAATTGAATAAAAGCAAGAGTCAAAGTAAAATTTCCTACTTTCTACAAATGCTTTTTTCAATTGTTATAAAATTGTTTCCGCTTTTATAAATATATAAAACATTTTTGAAAGTTCTCTAAGATTGTTTTGCAGAATTAAAATCTCGTCATTTTTTTCACTATCTCTATAACTGTTTTGTAATTTGAAAATGGTCAAATATTCAGCTACAAGCATCTCATCAATTGTATGGAAACTTTAACTATCAAGAAAATGTTCAAACAAAAAAGAAAAAAAATGTTTACTATAACAAAAACGTTTACAAAAAAAAAATGTAACTGAAAACAATAAAAGAATTTTAAAGATTTATTTTCAACTTAATATTCTACTGCTTTGTTGATAAGGTTTTGAATAATGCAATTGTCAATTTTGCTCATGCTATATATTTTTGAATTTATTAGTTCTCCTTTCATTGTTGGGGTAGATAAGGGAGAATACTCTTAAAATATGGAGTTACTTCCCTTACATGACGTGAAACAGCGCTGAGAATTTCAACAATAAATGTAGCACCAAAGAATTAAACTCAATTATTTTAAACAATTAATAGACGCAATAAATATATTTTGATTGTAAAATTGTAAATGTAATTAGTGGCATTACACAAATATAATAAGTGTTAAATTTTATTTCCTATAATAATTAATTACAATATTGACAATAATAACAATTGAGAGAAAAAAACTTTCAAAGTTTTACATTCTTATCTGCTTGTGTTGTGTTGTGTTCTAGTGGGTTTCATTATTCCCAGATCACAATAATACATGACTCACCAATAATTTCAAATTCAATATGATCATTTTTTTTTGTTGTTGTTTTATACTCTCACCACAATCCAAATCATACTTTGCAATTTATTATTCAAATACTTACATGTGTACCAAGATTATTTTTCTTCATTTAATCTAATCATCAATCCATTTATTTGTTAAATCTTCACTGAGGAATTTCACAAGATAATACTTTTCAAAAGTGAGTTTTAATCTCATTGTAATAACTGCTAAAAATGTTTTGATTATTACTGCTCTGTTAATATTACCCAGACATTTTTTTTTTTTTTTTTTTAAAGCATTTCACCCCAAGTAAGGCGGGAAGCCACTAGCACGCAAGGGGTTACAGAGATTTGGAGCTACAGCAAAGAGGAGTGATAGAGGAAATGATGAAGAGAAGGATAGGGGATAGATCAAAGCATCTGGAGACTTCGATTGACATTACATTTGAATAGTTGGAGATTATAGCTATCAGGGAAACAGGAAGAGGGGAGGGAGTTCCACAGGCGACAGGTGTGAGACAAAGCTATTGGAGTAGAAAAGATGGCTACATTTAACAGTTTCAACAGTGAAAAGGTGTGCCTAAAATTAAGTAGTTATGGTCATATATTATGCAAAATAAACATGTAAGGGTTCTAATAACTTAACTGATTAGTAGTATGTAGTAATAGTTCCTATGACAATAAGCATGCGTGTGCTTTTAATATTATTATTATTATTATTATTATAATAACAAATGTGTATCATCATCATCATTATAAAAGACAACCAGAAACAATGAAAGGGGAAAAGAAAGAAGTTAAGAGAAAACATGAAATAAATAAATAATACAACTAGAATATTTTATCAATCTAGAAAAACAAACAAATGCGTTTTCAAGAATTTATTTATTACACATACTGATTTTAGATGAATAATCTAAATTTTCAATCATTTTACAAAAAATCATTATTTACATTATTTGGACTATTGTCCTCATCTTTGTCACCACATTTATTACAACGTTTCAGCCATTGTACATTTTGGCCTTCTTCCTGGTTGGAATGTCGAACTGAACACTTTATTTCACTCACTGGGTTAGACCATTCTAGTTCCACCTGCCATGTTTAATGGATGTCAGTTATCAGTTATCTCCTGTTAATTTCCCTCTGAAAGTTCTCCACTGCCTTAACCAGGTATTGAACTCACATTCTTTGGGTTCTTTGTTACTGTCTAACCAACGCCTTTATCCACATGTCCTTGAAGACATCTGGGTATTATAAACCTAATGTCTCAGCAACCATTTTTACCAGTGCTCATATTGCAATTTTTGCTGTTATCATTTCATGTTTTTACCAGAGCTCATATTGCAACTTTTGTTATTGTTGCTTTTCTCTGGCACTCCTTATTACTGGTTCCCATATCGTATTCATTTCTATGCTTTGTCGGCATATTTGTCAGGAGATTTTTGTGACATATGGCACAGTGGATAAAGGCGTTGGTTAGATCCAGTGACAGGACCCAAAGAGTGTGAGTTCAATACCCGGTTAAGGCAGTGGAGAACTTTCAGAGGGAAATTAACAGGAGATAACTGATAACTGACATCCATTAAACATGGCACATGTAACTAGAACAGCCTACTCCAGTGTGCGAAATAAAGGGTTCAGTTCGACATTCCAAACACCTGAAGAAGGCCGGAGCGTACAACGGCCGAAACGTTGTAATAAATATGGCAACAAAGATGAGGACAATAGTCCTAATAATGTAAATAATGTACATAATACCTCATCTCAGAAATATAGACAAAAAAAATCATGCAATAAATATTAATTGTATAATTTAAACTTTTAGGTAATTATAATTAATTTATTCCAAACAAAAAATATATATACACACTTACATGATTCAGTAGATGCATACCCATCCTCTGCTAAAACAATTTCAATATTTACTAAAAACCTCAATAGTAGAAAAAATATATCAAGAGTTTTGGGGGATGTGTTACTATGGCTTTCAGCTTAAGCAGCCTGAAACCTTTTACAAGTTTTATGAAGTTTCATTATTATCATTCTGAAATGTGCCAACTTTGACATTTTCAGTAATAAGGAGGAGACATTTAAAAAATATATAGTCGAAATTCACAAAAAAAAAAGTTTTATATTTGTCTTTTTTTTTTAAAAGAATTGCACAGTACAAATCAGATCCAATGTGGCCATCGAACTTGAATAATACGAATCAAAGGGACATAACTCTCGAATGACCAAAGTTTGAATGTCAGCACAATTTACAATTCTAACAGAATTTCGAAAAAAATTTAATTAATTAATAAAGAAAAAGTAAAGTTGGTTTTTATTTCGCCGAGAGAAAAAAAATAACGTACATTTAAAAAATAAAAAAATTTGTATTTTTATTTTAAATTATCAGTTTCCATTTACAAAATTTAATTTTATTAACCAGGCCACACAAACTTGCAATCAATCATGAGAATACATTATCATGGCACTTCATAGGAAACAGTTTACTAAAGCAATTGAAAAATAATGAAAAGATTTATCAGATTTTAACTGTACGAAATCCAATAGAGTTTGGGGCCATTCATGTGGTGAGAGGTAGTTGGCAAAATGGCTGACACATTTTTTATAAGTATAAGACAAATTTATGCTTAACTTTAGCAATTAAGTATAAAATAGCAACCCTAGATAAAAGCTCTAGAAAATTTATACATCTTTCAGCTATCAAAAATTTAAAGAAGTTAAACTGACAATTATTTTAAAGAGATCTTATGCCACTCATTTGAATAAATGGCATCACATGAAAAAAAAAATCATTGGCTTCAATTTCCTTTTATCTTAGAGGCACATGTGAAAGTTAAGTTTTATTTTAAAAACTTATACAACTTGTTTTAATAAAATCATATTCCTTTATTTAAAATTAATGCTAAAATTTAAAACTGAAAACGATTTAAATGGAAAAAATGTTAAACTTCCATAACTTCTAGCATAATTGAGAGTGTATTGTTTTTAATCAATTTTTCCATCTATTCTCTAGAAGAAAAAAGTTTAAAAATTAGTGGTTATATTTTTAAATTTAGTGCAATGTTTGTTAATATGGGGATTCATTTTGGACTTCTTTTCTAAGGCACCATACACACTCAGTTACACCTCAAATACATTCATGGGCACACAAATATAGAAATACAGGCTTTCAGATTTTTCTATGTGACATTTTTATGAATGAATGAATGTGTATAGGAATGAGACAAGAAGAAAGTTTTCCCCTTTTAACGTCAACAATATGAAATTTCAAAGCACCAAAATATTTATTGTATCCCCTAAATAAGACAACTGATTTCAGTAAAAGTCTGCAGGCAGTTTCTGCAAGATGGTGTCAAAAAGAAAGAAAAAGAAGCAAAGATTGTGCCTTACATTCAGAATAAATCCTAAAAAAAAAAAAAAAACACAAACAAACAAAAACAAACATTAAGGCCATAAGGTTTATAACAGAAAGCAGCACCAAGTGACAGAATGCCCCGGGGAGAATAAAAAAAAAAATAGTTTGTCACAGAAAGTTTCATATCATAAATGTCTATAAAAAAAAATTATATATATTTTAAGATATTTTTATGTTTATACATTTTTATAGATACAAATATTTAAGTAAATGCTCTGTTTATAATAAACAGTATTAAACAACATTTACCAGCCTGAATGTCCGAGAAATTTTCAAAGAAAATATTCGTCCTCCGACAGGAATTGAACCTGTATCCTATAACGGAACCGTCAGATAGCGTGACATGCCTTTAACGGATTTGGCCACAGAGAAGCGTTCAGTTAGCAAGGTCGCTTTTACTGTCTTTAAACTACAATCTTCCATGATTCACTCACATACATTCATATCTGCTCATGGCATATCCAAATGTAAACAAATGACGTCACACATTATGAAATGGACAAAGTCCGACAATTATTTTAAGAGATTTTTATGTTTATACATTCTTTTTATAAATATAAACAGAGCATTTATTTAAATATTTGTATCTATAAAAAGAATGTATAAACATAAAAATGTCTTAAAATAATTGTCGGACTTTTGTCAATTATATATATATATATATATATATATATATATATATATATATATATATATAAAAACTCTCAGCTAATTTTTTTTTTTTTCATAATATAAGATACATTAAACTAATTCCCAACATTGGATTTTGTTAATTATTAGAGTTGAATAAGATCATTTTTAATTTGTAGTGGGAGTATGTGGATATGAAAAGCTAATATAATTTATTGAGGGAATCTAGATTGTTGACCAATATATTTTTATCTAAAAAATTAACATGTGAAAAAAAAAACATTACATGAACACAGTACAGTGCAGTACAAATCTGATTTGAAATTGTATAAGTATAGATTTGATATTTCTTCCAAATAGACTTTTTAATTTGATGATTAAAAAAAAGAAAAAGAAATCGAGACATACGAAGTTTTTCCTCTGATTATAGCATACCCATACCACCATGCACCTTCAGTTATAAGGGATATCAGCAAAAAAACAATCAGTAAACCAATTACAATATAAATATACACTCACTGGCCAGTTAATCAAGTATACTTGAACAAATTACTCTTAAGCAAATTTCTAATCAGCCAATGACATAGCAGGAATGGCTATAGGCATTTAAACAGAGACTTTTAAGAGAGCATAATTTTTGGTGCCAAACAGGTGGGTCTGAGTATTTGAAAAACTGCTGATCGGCTAAAATTTTCTCGTGGACTTACATAGAATGATTAAAGAAAAATAAAAAAGGTTCTAGTGACTGGAAATCGTTTGTTAATGAAAGGTCAGAGAAGAATAGCTCATGCTGATCAAAAGGTCACATAACCAATCCTTACAATGGAAATATATAGAAGAGTATCTCTAAATGTACAATAGGTTAAACCTTTTAACAGATCATGCCAGGTACCACTTCTGTCAGATAAAAACAATAATCCAAGGCTACAATTCACTTGAAATCACAAAATTTGGACTATATAGGATCGAAATAAAACATTCCCTAGTTCGATGAATTTTTAACTTCTGCTGCAACATTTGAATGGTAGGACCAGAATTTGGCATAAAGAAAATGGATCCATCCTGCTTTGTACCAGGCTGCTGAAGGAGATATTGGAACCCTTGGTACAAATAAATAAAAGATCATTTAAATGCCACAGCCTACCCAGATATTGTAACTGATCATGTACCGGATACTAGATGAGTATACCCAATGAAAATGCCTGGTGAGTATACATAATATAATTTACACAGTAAAAGTAGTCTCTGATTTACAATAAGTGTTTTTGTTTTTTTTCTTCGGGAAAAGAAATTACTACAATTCTTTCAGGCTTCTATACAATAATTATAGATCTTGAAATCCAATGAATTAAATGACACTATAAAACATTTTTTCTGTATCTTGCTATCATGTATCCTTACATGTTAACTACCTCTGTAACCCAAATATTTTTTATGAAATATTTTTAAAATAACCAAAAATATTAATAGTAGCAAATTCATTTTTTTTTTACATCATTAAGACAATTTTTATATAAAAACATTTCAGATGTAGCAACCTAGCATATTAATTTTCTTTTAATATTTCAATCAAATTAAAAAAAAAAAAAAAAAAAAAAAAAAAAAAGGATTAATATTAATTCTTTTGTTTTATAAAATTAAAATTTCCTAAACAATGTATTTTAAATGGCAGATCTTAATTTAACTCTCATTTAAATCAATTTCAATTTTCTAAATTAACCTACTTTTTAATTTAAAAAATTCAAATTGACTTAAATTTTCCAGGGATTTATCTTTTTAATGTGTTCTGTTAAAAATATTTCTATTAATTACTTTAAAAAAAAAATAAATAAATAAATAAAAATAAAAGTGACTTTCATAATTCAGTAATTAATGAATAAATATTAAATTTCATTGAATTGAAATTTTAAATTGATTAAATAAAATTTTCAAAATGATTTTTTTGTTTTTGTACAAATGTAAAAAAATTTGCAATAAAAAAAATAGTTTTATCAGATGAATAAATTTTATCTCAGTCTATTTTGTTGACTGTTGAAATACAGGCTTTCATCTAACAGCAATTTAGTAATTTGCTTATGCTATTACATAAATTTAATTACATAGTGTGGCCAATGTTTATTGCTTTGCTTTTTCAATTAATAATACAATTGTGGTAATTTAGTGTTTATTTTAAGTTCCTATCTCAATAGAATATATTTAAAAGTGAATTTAATATGATTTTTCAACTTAAAATATCAGTTTCAGTACCTAATTATGTAAATATTCTAGGTAAGTTGTATCAAGAACTATTTATATATTCTTGACAAATTGTATATATAATGATCTAGATTTTATTCTATACATATAAGTTTTAATACTGCAATATAACCTAATATTGCATAAACTTTATTGAATATAAACATTTTGGATATTTAGCAACAACTTTATTATAGAAAAAAAATGATATGCAATGACACAATTTAGATTAAGATCTACATTGTGACATTTCTTATATGAATTCAAGTTGCTGCTAAAATAATCAGAAATAGATGGTTTGTAATAGCAACAAAGTTTTGTTTTGTTAAAGGACAATATCTTGATATGGTTGTTTCCCTTAAATTTTAAAATTATAAAATCTAAATTTAGATTTTTCTTTTTAAATGTTTGTGAAAATTTATTTACATGGTGAAAACTTGTACTTACATTGTTTGGGCTGTTGCCCTCATCCTTATTGCCATATTCACAATGTTTCAGCCTTTGTACATTCCAGGCTTATTAATTGGAATTTCAAATCGAACCCTTCCACAATTGCCAAAGTGTGATTATGGCAATAAAGATGAGGACAACAGTCGAAACAATGTAAATAGTTAGATCTCAGAAAGAGTAAATAGACAGATAATTATTTTTATCTTAACCAAGAAGAATTATGTCCTCAAGCTTTGGAATCTCAATTGCTAACAAAGTTAAATCATAAAGGCTTAATTTTAAATTTAGAAATTGATTTTTATTGGTCAGCACTTAACCAATCAACTGAGATTTGACAAATATTAACTTGAAAGTGATTCACTTGACATAACAGCTTTTATAATTTAACTAAAAATAGTTCCAACAAAATTGAACTAAGTGAACATATTGAATAAAAAAACATTTGGATAGGAGGGAATGGCCTATTTTAGCTTCTAATAAAAATTGAAATAATTTAGTCACAAAATAAACTGTATTCAAGGAACAGTTTGGGATATTTTACTTGTAAATGCTACTTAAGAAGCAAAAATAGTCACATTGTTATAATGGCAACAGTACCAAGAATTCCCCGAATTAATGTATTAACTATTTACATAGTTTGCTTGTAAAGACAGCAAGTATCCATATATACATAAAATAGAGAAGTGATAATTTCATTAATTTCCACATAAATATTACTCAAAATTTAATTCAGCGTATAGTCATACTCTAAATGCTTGTCATATTTCCAAATATGTTCATATAAAATTTTAAATGATAATCCTAAATATGTAATCATTTCACAGAAATACAATTTTTCTGCATTAATGCATGTAAAATAGTTACTAATGAATGTCAAAATAACTGCTTTTTCTTTTTACTCTGCTGACTCTTAGAATTAGGTTTTGCTTCATTAAAATTGTTTGCTAAAACATAAATTAATCACTACACCTACTTGATGTAAAGCTATTGATTCAGTTGTTTGAAGGTAAAAAAATTAAATAGTAGGGGAGACAACTTATGAACGAGTAAAAAAGCTCGATATTATTGATGGTTTATGAAAAAAATACTAGACATGCTACTTGAAATGGTTATTTAGAATATAAAAAAATTGAAACTAATTCTACACAACGCAATTTGATTTGTGTAATATCAAAGGTATTTAGTATTTGAAAGCAATACAGCATTACAGTATGTTGTAAGCTGATTTGATTTGCAATGACTATTTATAGAAAACAAGAAAAGAAAAATAGATTTTTTTTTTTAATATACATGAAACACTTTTGTAACATTTATCCTGAAAAGATGTTTGTCTTCAGATGCGCAATCAGATACCTCACCTCCATACAAGAAAAAGAGGGTATGCAATCCACACATAAAATTTCTTAAAAATTGAAATCATTTGAGCAAATGATGTTTACTATATTCCCAATATCATTTTTTTCTGTAAAAAAAAAAAAATAAATAAATAAATAAATAAAATTAAAAAAATCTAATTTTAATCTCAGAAAATTTAGGCAAGGAATGAAAGTTTCTGCAGTATGCAAAACTACAGGTCATAAACTGAATTTTTCTGTTTTTAATAAATACAAAAATGTCAAAAATGTTTCACAACCAGTTTTAATGGTGTTTATTTCCTTTTAAAAAATCTCTTACAAGTCACTTGATAATCATTCATTTTATATATATATATATATATATAAAATTTAGCAAATATAAGATCTGATTTTTTTTAACTCCAATTAAATAAATATTTTAACAATAATGCCAATAGATTGATTCTCCAGTTTCAACTGTACTGCAAAAAAACTTATTTAAAATTACTTTTATACCAACATAAATATTAAATAAAAAAAAGTCTAAACAATAAATTTTAAGAATTTACAGAGGTTAATACATAAGAAGATATACAGTGTTCATTGGACAGAGCACCTTGAGTTATGTCACAGCCACACCCTAAAAAAAAAATGCTAAGATGACATCCCACTCAGAGTTGATACCACTAAGAAATAATAACCATACAACTGCAGCCACACCCTAGTAAAAACTACCAAGGGAAACTGAAGAGACTGATTCAGAATATATGGTAATAACTCCAAGTATGATTGCTCCAATATATAAAATCTGAAGCAGCTGAAGTGATAGAAAAATCTAGCAAAAACTAAATGTCATATCACACCTAGGCAAATGTAATATTTTTTGGCAGGGATTACATCATATCTACTCATCAAAGATTGAGTCTTGATAATATTAGTATGTAGCAAACAGAAAAAAAAAGTACTTCCAAGACATCTGGCTTAGGTAATCATTCATTTATTTATGACATGATGAATGAATAGCCAAAATTATATCAACAAATTTACAATAACTTAGCCTTTTCAAAAAATGTTATTAATAACCAACTTAAACATTTAATTGAAATTTTGGGTATATTTTATTTACTTCTGTATGATTATGTGCTTTCTGTCTTCAACCTCAAACGAATATAAAAAATAATTTTTTTTTTTTTTTGCAATATGATAAAAACTGGAAAGTGACTTTTTTCTTTTTTTTTTTCTTTTTTTATTTTGCATTTTTATTGTTTCTGCTTTCCTTTTTAGAAATATGATATTTCCTTTCCATTTTGTTGACATTCTGATTTCATTTTTACTTTAAAAAAAAAGAAAAAAAAAATTAATTAAATGCTACATTGAAGAAGCAGTCAGAAATCCACAAATATTGTGACTTTCTGCTGGAAATCAGTGGTGTCACCATATTATCAAAGGATCAAAGCAGATTTTTAAAATGAGCCTAATGAATGGGAAGATGTGAAGGACAGCAACTGCAGCAGTCTATGCTAGCAACCCAAGACGGCTCACCTTGGCTGATAAAAATGTGTGGATTACAAATACAATTGGCTTAGGACAAGTGCGAAGATCAAGTTCCTGAAAATAAACAAAAATAAATATTCCACTGAGAATAAGAATTCAATTTTGCTATCAAAACACAAGGGTCATTACACTTTACATAATTGTAATCAAAAACATGTCATTATCAAAATTATTGATATTATCAAGACAAAATATTGTTGCTGTGATCATCAAAATGCCCATGTAATTAATATTATCATTATTATTAGAATTCAGATTAAAACCCAAAGAGTAAAAATAAAAAGGATGAAAGACAAAATACCAGACGATCCCAGATCATTATTCTCATGGAGACAGATTCAATTAGAACAATAAAAATTAATAAATTATGGTTCTGAAATAAGTACAAATGAATGAATGATTCTAAATAATTTCTGCAAAACGATCTCTTTTCACTTTTATCCATCTTAATATTTTATCACATTATTATTTCAAAAGAATCCTTTAAAAAAAGTTAGTCTTTTTGGTGGGCACTATACAGAGTGGACCAAAAGTAAGTGGACAGTAGGTAGAATAAGTCAGTGTATCAGTTATATCATTACAATGGTGTTCATTATAACTATGGTATTTGTGGTATATTATTTTAAATTTTATAACTAAATTTATCTAATTTTTTTTCCTCAGATAATTGTATTAGTAAATATAATTGTATATGTAACCTCAAACAAATTTTATCATATACTGTCAACCTACTTTTGGACCACTCTGTGTATAGATAGATTTTATAAGCACCAATAATATTCTGACAATGTACATTTGCCAAAAGTCAAAATAATTTTTTTTAAAAATGCAATGTTGAAAAAAAGTCAAAACAAAACTCAAGATCTCAGAGAAAGAAATGACTAAAGAAGCCTAAACTATGACTAAATTATAAACTAAAACCTATTAAAAACTAACTTTGTATATTTGAAAAGCATATACTGTTAACAACATACTGAAGCAAATATTTCAATGAACAGAAAACTAAAGGGTAACAAAATTATTTTAGGAATAGTCTCTTGTAAAGACAAATTTAAGTAATCAGTTATATTTATAGTGTTTATTCAACTACTTTAATGGAGATAAATGACAAGTAATCAAATACTAATAAACAGTTATTTAGTAGAATTAAAGAGAGATATTTAATCAAACCACAGTTTATTTGCATTTTTCTCTTTTCAAATATTATTGAATGGCAAAGAAATGATTGTTTGATAATATCCATTTGATAAAAATAATGCTTGTTAAGAACTTACTTGCTCTCCTTCTCCAAAGTCTAACCACAACAAACGATGGCCATCATCAGCAGTCATACGCAACTTCTCAAAAGGATAATGCCATAAAATTGAATTTTTGGCCAATTCATCATCCTTTACCAATGTAAAACCATTTTCATAGTGCACTTGGAGTTTGGTTTCTTGTCGATTCCACATGGCCACTGGGGTAAATATATATGAAAATTACAAGATGGCAGATAAAACAAACACATTCAAGAATTAAAAACAAAATCATGGAAGAATATCTATGACTAACAAGGAAAAAGTTGTGAATAATAATAAAATTTTCAATGATTATTCAAAATCCTACCAAGAATGTATTTTACCTGCCCAAAATCTTCGTCCTGGGTATGATGATAAACTACATCCAACAGCAAGGAGGTTTTGAAGAGCGTGGAACCACCTCTTAATTGCTGGTGTTCCCAGGTCCACCCTGACCTTGGGTGGTAGCACCTGTTAGGGTCCCAGCTATGGGCAAATAGTTAACACCCAAACTTGTGTAAAAATAGGTTTTAATACCAGAAATACTTTGTAATAAAAAAATTATTACCAGCAATAATTTTCAAAGGAAAAATTATTAGCAATACTTTAAAAAAAAAAAAAAAAAAAAAAAAAAAATACCAGCAATACAAACAGCTATAAAAAAAAAATATGACCAGCTATATATTTCTTCAAGGAAAAATATTCCCAGAAATAGATTTTTGAAGAAAAACATTACCAGCAATTAAAATTTTGTCAGTATTAAATAACCCATTGAGGTTGATATGCCATAAACAAAAAACAAACCAAAACACCCAATGAAGTTATTCAAACTGATTAGAAACCTGATTTTCAGAAGAACTGATAGAAATCATATATCATCAACCCTCGGAATTTACAACTATTTTTGCATAAAATATAGACAAAACTCATTTTCTTGTACAAAGGGAAACATTTTGTCCATACCCTAACATGAAGTGTTGATAATGAAGCAAATACCTTGTAAAATATCAGCTTCTTTGCTTAAATAAAAAAAATAAAAATAAAAAAAAATAAAAATTTCTTTAATGAATAAATGACTGTAGAATATATTTAACAAAAAAGTTTATCTCTCTCTATGACCTCATCCAAGTAAGAGTTGAAGAAGAAAAAAAATATATATATGTGGCACCATTTACCAAGGCAGAAAAAGAAAAGAAAGGAAAGAAAGGAAAAGAGAGGTGAAGACCCAAAGCGTGGATGATAAGCAGAACACCCACGGCTAAAAGACAATGGATAAAGGATATTTTGATAAATAACAAATGGCGAAGAGTGTCATTACAATGAGAAAAAATTCTGAGTGGATAAAGGAATCGGGTGTGTTCTGACGACGGGCTGTGTTATTGGGATACATAAACAAACCGCTAATGCGGGAAAGCATCTGATTGGCAAACCACAGACCAACTAGCCAAAGAAAAATCCAAATGAAAATGTTATTTTGATAAGTGACGAAAAACAGGTGGACTACAGGGCTTTGGATAGATATGAAAAATTAATTGTGTCAAAAGCCGCACACGAGGTGGCCACTGACCGATTTCTTTCGACAGAACATCTTTAGCCTGCGATAATAAAACTATGTTATCAGAAATGTGGACCGAAAAAATGAATGGGAACCTAGAAATGTTTCTTTTCGAGGCGACAGTCTGGCCGTGTTAAAAAGACTACGCATTCTGATAATTAGCGATAAGATGACTGACGAAGCCCAGGTGAGAACAAGAGTTATGACCACCATCGATCGTATTGTTCTGTTTGCGGCTATAGAAAATGATAACTGCGATTAAAAGAAAGAAAAGGAAAAGATAATTTTTTTTGTTAAGCAAGATATTTTTTTTTTCCTGAAACAAAGCCGCAGGATCGTACACGCCCGACTAGGCATCATTGGTCGAGTGGTGATCACGTGACGCACGGAGGAGGCTGTCACCGCCCATTTAGAGGATGGGTATGAGAGGTTGCTACGAAGAAGTGGGGAGGGCAGTTCACGCCCCTCTGAAGTATGGTGAGAAGGTGGGAGTAAGAGAAGGCTCCCAAAAATGGAAAAAAAGTGGAAAATTCCTAACCAGAAATAAAAAGAGGTGGATATGTATTTAGAATTATCGAGGACCCCCGGCGCCGACAAACCCACCCCGGTTTTGGTCGGCGTCCATATAGCGGGAAGTCGCAGCGAGCAGAAATCAGTTCGAGTTAGAGTTTCAGTTCCAGCAGAGAGCTCGAAGTTCAGTGAAAGTTGTTTCCACCTCGCAGATAGCTGACTTGAAAGATTCACGCAAATTCGGACTCCTCTTCAATCCAAGAACAATTAATTTGAAGAGCGACTAAGATCCAGACCACCAAAATAAGTTTTTTTTTTTCGACTTTTTCAAAAAACACAAAAAAAACCCATTTCTTAAAGAGCAAACAACTTGAAGCGTTAAAACTCGCCTAACAGAAAACAACGTGTCACAATCCATAGAACGGTCGGAAATAGACGCAGTCCTATGTATCCAACAACTAGACATAAAGTTTGTTATCCTTTTTTTGATACCTTGAATTTTTTGAGTTATCATTTTATTTTCTTTTATGCATATTTGTGCGGTGTCACCCCTGTTTGAACCCGATTTGCATTACGGCCCCAACTACTGATTGATCTTGTCTGCCTAAGATCAATTCACAACGTGGGTAGGCAGACCGGAGATCAGTGCAGTTACTTTGGTAACCAGGTGTTTGAAGCGAGTTGGGAACGACGAGGCTGATATCGAATCTAACCAGATTCCCATCTGAATCACAAAAAGGTTAGAACGTCACATTTGGGTGCCGCGACCGATACCAAGCCAGTTGGTCGTCACAGGACGAGACAACACGACTGACGCGACAGGCGGACGTCACGT
The DNA here is from genome assembly GCA_903632075.3 of Acanthosepion pharaonis. Taxonomy (NCBI): domain Eukaryota; kingdom Metazoa; phylum Mollusca; class Cephalopoda; order Sepiida; family Sepiidae; genus Acanthosepion; species Acanthosepion pharaonis. The sequence continues at coordinate 2,190,336 of CAHIKZ030005625.1, forward strand.
TTGGAGCGGCGACACCCAAACGGAGCAGCGAGAAGCGAGCGAAGGCTGTGTTTAGGGACGTCGCAGCGCCAGCTGCGACAAGGACGTCACATATATTTTCATAAGGCTAGTGATTACAATAAAGTATCAATTGGTTCTGACATGCTTACCAATTCTACTTTATAATTAGAAATGTAAGTTTGGGTTAACATTTTAAAGAGCAATTTACATTTGTTGGCAAATAAAGACTTTAAATTAATGTACTATACAATCAGGAAGGTCTAGTTTACTATGTTAACACAAATAAATTCATGTGTGTAAACAAAAAAAAATAGTTATTAGAAAACATTTTCAATTCAATGATCAAGCAAATTTTATCTTCCTTTAATTACTTCTTTCTTAAAACATGTATGGCAACACAATAGCAAAGATCATTTGGTTAAAAGTTTTAATAAAAATTGAATCACTTAAGTTAATATATTAAACAGAAATGTAACAATATCTATTCAATAATCTTACTTACAACAAGTGACTTCTTTGACTAACACAGCAGCTCCATGTGCACCTTGCACTAATGCTCGTGACCAATTTGCAAGGTCTCTCTGGGTTTCCACTCGAAATATATGTGTATCAATGCCTTGCCGGGTCCCAGAGCGTGTACCAAAGGTGAGAACATCAGATTCTGTAACCGGATTGTACTGACGACCAGAATGCACAAGTCTAAGAAAGAAAAAAAATATACAATAAGTTGTTTTTTTTTTGGTTTTTGTTTTTTTTTTTTATTTATTCTAAAAATATTGAATTTGTTATGCCCATTTTTCTATAAAAGAGAATTTTCACTGACTTAATTAAAATGACTGTTTCAGTGTGAAACTATCATAATGAGAAAAAGTTGGTATGAGCATAAATATAATTAAAAATAAAAAAGAAAGAAATTTTAAATATATTGACAATAGAACAGAACAAAAATTCATCTAATATTTAAAATTTCAATTTCTTTCATAAACTCATATATATATATATATATATATATATATATATATATATATATATATATATATATATAAAAATAGAAAAGAACTCGTTAGATAAATAATCTGAAGTTCTTTAGTATTTGTGTTTTTATTTTTAAACATTGCTCGATACAAAAGTAGAGCCTAAATTATAATTACTTTTTAAAAATATGATTCCTTCACTACATAAGAGCTGAAAACTTTAACATAATATATTCCACTAATTATATTGAAGTTTTCAGCTCTTGTTTTTGAAACATGAAAACTCTTATGTAGCGAAGGAATCATTTTTTTTAAATATTATGTGTGTGTGTGTGTGTGTATATATATATATATATATATATATTAATGCATGTTTCATTAAATAATATAGACAAGTTTTGTCTATTTATTTTAAGTTCCTTTCATGTTGTCTGATAAGCTTAATTACATTATCATTGAAAGACGAAAGGAAAACCCCATATCGATACATGTTTAAAGTCAATCTAAGCTTTCGGCTTACACAAGCCATTATCAAAGTTGACAATTTCAATAAATCAAACAACACACGGACGAAACAACAATGATAGTCTGCCCTTACTGCATGAAAATTTCCAAGTAATGACAAACTTGTATATACGAGATGCGGAAGCAAAAATCAATGCATCAATATGGTGTCTTCCTTTCGTCTTTCAACAATAATGTGATTAAGCTTATCAGACAATATGAAAGGAACTTACTTAAAATCAATAGACAAGAGTTTTCTGAGTTATTTAATGAAACATGCATTGATGAAAAATTGCTGTATATATATATATATATATATATATATAAAAGGCACGGTGGAGTAGTGGATAGTGGCTTGGATTGAGGAATCAGACGGCAGAATTCAAATTCCAATCAAATCCATTACATTCACTTATGTGCTAATACCCTATGGGTAAATAGCAGGACAGGCTGGGTTCTATAGTCTTGGATGGCAACTGGTCTAGGAGAAGCACAACTCTGAATTCAAAACCTGCAGAGGGTCATTTGGAAACCTTGTGGCACGTAGTGCACCAGGTCTCTTTGTATTCAGCCCTTCAAAAAGCGTGGTTGGTTCTGCACAAAGCCTTCACCACTATAATCAATGTCTGGCTGTCGGTTCCTAGGAACCAAGTTGCTTGACCCTCATACATCAAATACAACGGGAGAGTCCACCATATATCTTAAACTTTAAGCAAGAATATACAAAAAGAGATTGCAAAACGTGCCCCATAAAATCTATTAGTGAAATATCTGAAAATGTTTAAAAAAAAAAAAAAAAAATATGAACAAAGAAGGGATCTTAAACAAAATAACATACTCACCTTGTCATTTACAGAGATTATATATATATATAGTGAATGTAGACAAGATATTAATATCATTTCTATTGGGTTTTTTTTTATATTATGGATAGTATTAATTTAAGAAGGTTCTTTAAAAAAAAAAAAAAAACACACTCAATGCATTAGATGTTCATTGTAAAAGGTCTGATCATAATGTTGACTTAATGCAGTTCTGATAAAAAAAAATATTTACTAAGGCTAAAATGTTTTCAAAATGCATTAATTTGAAGATCCCCTGTGGCAAATATACATTTAGAATCATACAAAATATCTTTTGAGTAAAATGTATTACAACAGTTTCCATTACACACACACACACACACATAACTAAACAATTATTTACATTATTCAGACTATTGTCCTCATCTTTGGCGCCATAGTCCAAATAATGTAAATAATGTACATAATACCTCATCTCAGAAATACAGACAGATACTAAACAATTTTTGTTAAATTCAATCAACAAATTCTTAAAGTCTTAAATTTTTTTTTTTGAGTTTTCTAATTTTTGAATAAGATGTACATCCAAAATCAAAATTGTAGAAAACTGTTTTTGGTCTGTTTTCGATTGAGTAAATATCAATCATCTTAATCATTATCAAATTACAGGAGAGTAACACTGCACTTTCTTAGGCTCACATTTTCCACTGACATGAAATGGAAGGATTATATTAAATCAATTGCTAGTGCTACTGCTAGGAAATTTGGTTCCCAGACAATTCTCATCCGATTCCATTTTACACATTTATAAATTGACTATTCATTGAAGACTGCTGCCATATCTGGTCTGGTGCTTCTACTTAGATCAAGATTCTTGACAAAATCCAAAGAAGAGGGTCTATAACGTAATCAACCAGGACATGGAACCTCTACTACAATCACTTTCTCACCAACATGACATGGCTTCTCTCTGTTCTACAAATTGGCAATTGTTCTGATAAGCTTTTTTCGTTAGTTCCTCAGCTTTAAGCATGCTACTAAATTAGTAAGTAGGTCTCATGGTTTTATTGTTGTACTAGCTAGATACTACCATCAATTTTATTCTTTGATATCTCAAAACTTGAGAATACATCCTTTAAAACGATAACTGACCTGTAATAATGTTAAGAATCAGTTTAAATGATATTTATAAATATTTTTTTTTCACTCCTTCCCCTGCAAACTACTAATAGTTGACTTCACTAATCATTCAAATGATATGTTTAAAAGTAGTTTTAAGTTAAAGAATTTTATAGTAGAAATTAACAAATTAAAACCGTAAATTTTTAGAGTGAGGCACCAAACTTTGTTTGGGAAATAACAGAGGGTTAAGTTTAAGATCATTAAATTACCTCCATGGTTATCCACTGAAGCTGCAATCCACCGGGAAAAAAATATAAAAAAAAATAACAAAAAGAAACCAGTCCCCAGACCCACACACCTCAATGGACCATTTAAAAGTCAGTTTGCACAGTGGATTGGTTGTTACAAACATCTAATTGGGTGCAATTGAGTGAAAACATGGTCTATTTTATTTATTAAAAATGCCAGAGTATCTGCTAGCATTTGATTGCAAGGAGGAATCAGGGATTGATCTCCTCCGATTGGGTTGGCTTGGTGATGGGGTGTATGATGTTGAAAGACCCGAAACCCCTTGATGAACCAAGTCAATTTACATCATTGACGACTCACTCCAGTGCCTATTTAAGAGCGTATATTTCAAATTAAAAAAAAAAAAAGTAATATTTTCTTTTCTTGCCTGTAAAACTCCCTTCACAATTTCTTGCTTCCCTGCTACCATCTTCAAAAATTTTGTTGTCTTTCATTTCTTGAACCCCTGACCCTAGTGGCATTATCTCCAAGCTTGAGGTGAAATGATTAAAAAAGAATGCAAAAAAAATTATGGGTAATTATATAGGGAGTGTAAAAAAGACACACACAGCTTGTACTGACATCCAATAATTTCACAAATTCCTACTCATATATCATTTATCAAAAACTTTAAACCGACTTCCCCAGTTAATATCAACAAAGAAATTGAAAAACTTAAATAAACCTAATAACAACACCCTAGTCTTGTTTTACCAATGACCCTGTTAAAAAATAAATACAAAATGTATATAAACTTTCTTTGCCCCCACCTCCTAATATTACACAATTCTATATAAACTTCTATCTTGCACAAACCAAGTACATTTTTTTATGTTTATTATGGTGAATTTCCACATAGCAAACACATTCTATGTCTTACTTCATGTAATGTTGTTGAAAAGTAAATAAATCAGATTTAAAGAATTTTAGCAAAAAATAATACAACCAACCATCTAGATGTAAAAAAAATAAAAATAAAATAAAATAAAATAAAAAAAGAGTGAGAAAAGAAGACATTAACTTATTTTACTGTAACCAGATGCATCCTAACTAAGAAACCATTAAGAATATAATCCTCTGGTACATATCCCTTAATAATTCCAATACCAATAACTCAAATCCTTAAATTGGTCACACAAGCATCACACACTCTTGTAGGTTAACTTATCACTTATTAAAACAATCAGTTTCTTTCCATATCAATCATAACATGCAAAATACTATACAGGATTTGAATATCATTCACCACAAAATATGGCATTTTAAAGTATGTATAAAATATTTAATAGGCATATAAAATAATAAGTATAAATTATTTGACATTTATTTTCCACTGTTGTCAAACTCTGTGAAACCATTGTATACAGAACATCATTTAAACAATACAAATACATTTGAGTTTCAGATGTAGTGTTCCAACATGTGTCATAATGTAGTCAACAAAATTTTGTTTACCAAACTGACAACATATCGATCTAAAGAATGACTGAAACAATCAAAAACATGAACTTAAGTAATGTTTCTAAGAGAAGTCTGCACAATTTTTAACTAGAAATAGAATTGCTGGCATCAAGTGTTCAGGGTTAGTCAACTATGAGCCAAAAGCAATTTTTTTTTTACTGACAAATAAAATACTTACCTTGTAGCAAGCAATGAGTGACTCTGGAATGGAGTAGCCCATTCCTCTTTACTCCAAGGTGCAGTATCATACAGCAGCATGTCTTGATCAGTAAGGGCAACAAAGACAGCCTTCCAACTTGGATTTCCTTGTTCATTCACTAACTGAAATTAACATCAAAAACAAGTACTTTAAGTTTGTTTTTCTTTAACTCATTACATTATAAAGTGTAAATTAAATTAATTGATCATCAGGTATCAGATAATATAACTTGTTTTTAAATAAATTTTATTATGTTACAATTTCTCACTGATAAGTTATAAAGGTTTTTTCATTTTTTTTTTTTTTATTTAGTTGCAAAGATGAAGAGTAAAAATTGTATTGCTTTAAGCATTAGCAATTTGAAACATTGTCATCAACAGCAGCAATGTGAACAATATTATATCTGTGATGCTAATGGCTTTTTTTTAAAAATGCAAAACTTCCTGTTAAAAGCTTTAATATAGAGCATATATAATATAAACAAAGATGACAAAACGGTGAACAAACAGTGATGCAATATGAGATTTTTTACATACTAAGAACAAAAAATCTAACAAAAATTTCATATGAATTTTATATGTATTGCAAACGTGTAATGAGTAAGAAACATCAGCAGAGTAGTGTTCTCACAGAGAGATATACAAAGCTGTAAAACAAGTCTCATAACATGTTAATCAACAACCAAAAGTTGTTGTTAAACATGTTGAAGCTTTATAATTTAAAATATGGTTGTGGAAACTAATCTTTGAATGTCAGTGCTCCATGAATTTGTCTACAAGAATTTGGAATAATATAAAGGGTCATTCTGTTGGGTCCCAAAATGATTGACTGTCCCAACTGATCATGTAACATTAGGTTAATTGTTTGGGTTGTATGGGAATCTTTCAGTTTTTGGAGTGGTATAGAGGAGTTGATAAGGGCTTTTTGGAGCATATGAAACCTAAATGCATTGTGTTACAACGTTGATTTCATGACCTGGAAGCATCCATCACTGATGGCCTTCACAAAAATTCCAAAGCTTAACAGTCAGCAAAGAAATTAATGGCAATGCTGTTTCAGGATACAAAAGGTGTGTTGCTGGTGAATTTCATATCATATGGCTAGCAGGGTTCCCACAGAACCATGTAAAAAAAAAAAAAAAAAAAAAAAAGTTTCAAGGACTGAAACTGGTATAAACACATGCACACACAAAGTGAATGGTCATCAATTTCAAAAACAAACTTTGTGATTTATCTTTCAATAATTTATGTCATTACGGATTAGTTGAAAGCATTCACTGAAAGAAGAAATCAAAGTGTTGAAGGCTAAAACACAACTGAATGCAGAGCTGGTTATGTTACACATTTTGTGTGGCAATCTTCAGTTTGGAGTTCTACTACACTTGAAAATCTTGAATTACACACTTTAATTCTTACTGCTACACATTTCAGCTATTGAGCAGTCATGATTTGTGACAACGGCACATTTCCTGTGAAGTTATGTGTAGAGGTTTTAATGAACAAAACTTCAAATAGAAATTTTCACAGAAAGACTACACATTTTAGCTACCGCTACTACTCATGGCACAGAACAATGATTTTTTTCAGTTCATCTAGTTTAGCATTCAGACCCTCTTCCAATTTTGATATCTATGGATTTGTCCTTTTTAGATCTTCACATGGCATTGGACTTTGCAAGAAGTGTGAAGTTCTGAGACTGCTCAGCTTTCTCTGCATAACTGTCAGCTGACTTGAGCAAATCTTGCATGCAACTTTCAAGCTTGCATTTTTTGGTATTCAGTTCTTCAATTTCGATATGCATGGATTTCTGTTTTTGTCCAGTTGTTTCTTCCTGCCTTTTCTTGAGAGTCTCAAGGTATTGGTTGTATGTTATTCTGGCATTGGAAGCACTACAGAGAAGAACCTTAGTCATGGAAACATTCCCAGCACCTCCAACTGTGGCCAAATAGTCTGTGATAATGCACAGTGCAACCAGAGTCTGCTGTTTCATTTTGTCAATAGAAATTTCCTTATTGGTTGAGAAACCTCTCTCTACTGAGGACTGTCCACAAGAGAGTACCAGCAATCTTCAAACAACTTTCCAGGCTTTGATATTCTTTGTTGCTAGACAAAGAAGAGTAGAACAAAGTGTTCAGACAATCTTCATGCTTGCTGAAATTCCAGCAGCCTCCTTCTTAAAATCTTTGTACTGACTGTTGATATCATCATAATCAGACTTGTTGACTTGCTTTCTGTCCATCATGTGGGAAAGACATCTTTTTAGACCGTCTTCCATGGCAAATTTTCTTTTACAAATGGATCCAGGGTTCAGCCCTTGCAAGTGATCTTACAAGAGAGTATCAAAAGGAAGACTTTGCCAGAAGTTTCTAAGTGATGGTGATGAACATTGTTGCAATTCTGCATGCAAACAGATCTTTTGAAGACACATTTCCTTTTTTGGATAAATTTTGTATAGCCCTATCTGCCAGAAATCCACACTTGATCTTTGTAGCATCTTTATGCATGTTTGGGTTTGACAAAATTCTTGCAAATTCATTCATTTTGGAAAATGTAATTATCTTTTTAGTGTGATCTTTACTTACAAATTTTAACAGTTTCATGATCATGCTAAAAAGATCATCTGTAAGGAAAGGAAGAAACAGGTTATTACTAATATTTTATCAGAAACAGTTCAATGTCTTTCAAAACAGACACAAAAATCTGCATTCATGTTTAGCAGCACCACAGAGAAGGTCTGGGGACATTTTTCTGTTAAGTTCACAAATTTGATGACATCTGGCCAAATGTCCAGTTGTTCACATGTTTGTATGTTTTCTAGCCATCTATGGTAGAAATACAAAAGTAAAAATGAGACAGGGTTGATAGATTTAACTTTTAATATAAATCCAAGCAATAAAAGTAGGTACCTCCACTAATTCATGATAGTCAACTTTCATCGCAATGTAATGTTGTGTATTAAAAAATCTTCCAAAAATAAAATATACTTTTCTGAAACTTTATTTGAGGAATATTAACTGATTTAAAGCATACTTAGTCTGATTTGAAAAAATATTTAGTTCAAGTTTAAAATAACACAGAAACGCCTTTTTAAAATAAACAGTAGTTGTGTTTTTAACCAACATCACCATGTTTTAGGTAATGACTGATTGTTAAAACATAATTTAAGAAAACAACATGAGCACCTTTTTTATACAATTTTCAAGTACTCAGTAATCTTAAAAATGTTGGAAAATTAAAGTTGGTCGATTTGGGTATTTATGTTTCAGTATCAGTTTCCGGTTTTTATTCCTCGACACCAGGATTTTTAATTTGGTTTATCGGTTTTTAATTTAGTATTTTTGCTTTCTAAGGAAGCCATTCATTTTCTTGTGTAATGATAGCATTTCCAGTTGATATCTGATTTTGTTTGAAATTGATAAATTTACAACTTAGTCCATTCAACTGGCAAATTCTCATGTATTTCTGGTCTGATCTTAAAAATATTGATATGACTGGAAAGAAAATAAAATAATCTTTCTAAATATGTAATTTGTATGTGCTTTTATTCATTGAATACAAAACTGTATCGTGTAAATGTTTATGTTATTAAAAGGAAAGATCAAAGTATTTAGGGGGTATTTTTTTTTTTACATTTTTTTAATCATTCCTAGCACATCCAAAATTTTTGTTAAAAATTTTGTTTTTTTTAGTCAGCAAAAATCATGGCAACCATTTTTTTCCATTTTATAAAAAAATGAAAATCTCAGTTTGAAATTCTTTTAAACATCAATTATAATTTTTTCAAAACTTATTTTAAGAAAATCAGAAATTATATTTATTTAAAATATTTTGAAACAAGCTTAACTTTGTTTCTGTGCCGAAAAAATGTAGTTTGAAAATAAAACAAAGCAGGTCATAACATTTTGCGTCACTTGACAGGTGACAAAAGATATTTTCATGACATTGATAGCTTATGTGAGGATAATTCCTTCTACGAAAGGAGAGAAGTGAAATTATTTAGATTTAAATGAAAAAATTATTCACCTCATTATTTTTAAGGAAAACTTTCAGCACTCTAATTTTTTTTTTTTGGTACTTAGCTTTCACCTTTACATTTACAATGCTTTATGGAAAATATATTATAAAGAAATTTAAATAAGACTGTTGAGAGTGAGATTAAAGTTCATAAAGGTATCTAATTAATTTATAGTTACCTTCCTTATTAAATTTTATCAGAAGTGTAAATAAAATACAAATTTAAATTTCATAAGATGATACTGATACTCGTAGGTACCCTTCTTAGTTGAAATTGAAAAATCAAATTAAATTCTCTTTTTAGAGAAAAATAAATCTATCTCAAAAGGACATTGTTTAAAACTGAATGCAGCTTTTAACTAATTTTATAATATTTTAACAACTTAAATATAAAAATCTATTATAATTAAAGAAATAACAAATTGTATTAAAAATTCAGTATTTAAGTTAAATACTAGACAAAGACTCAATCCACATGATATCTTTTTTATTGCATGCATAATACTTCCGGTCTTCCGTAGATTTGATTTACAGTCTTATTATTGACACAAATTATATTTTTTATATACTGTTGTTCGTTAGTTTGTTAAGAAGTTTTGGAAATTATAATCTGTAAATATATATCTATTTAATAACAATATTCGTTAAATTTTACAAACTTTTCCCTAATTTTAGAAGAATTAACAACATAAATAAAAAATAATAAAATATTTCAGAAATAACAAATAATTGTTTTAAAAATTCATTTTTCATCGAAATATCTTTTTGCTTTCAGACAATATTGTCCATGTTCATTAAATAAAAGCAATTAAATCTTTTGAAATTAAAAAATATTTTTGTTTTATTGAGTTTTGTATGTTACAATTTATAGATGATTTTCAGGTAAAAGGTGGTCCAATTAAAAAAAAAAAAGAAAAAAAAAAAGTTATGCAGTTTTGAAAATCTACACATTTTAAAACTGAGATTAAAACTTACTTTATTTTTTAATATCCAATTTTAGGTGTATTCGCTAGACAATTTTACAGTACACATATCTGGAAATATACACATTTCAAAAGTGAAATTAAGAACTCTAATTTAATAAATTATTCTTAATATCTAATTTAGGTACATTCCCGAGATAAATTTATTCATTAAAAAAAAAAAATAAATAAATCTTCATTCATTTTTTTCTTGTTTAGTTTACAACTTTATTTCGTGATTAGCGTACACTACACTGGCTTATAAAACAATAATTACTTAGGAGGACCCTTACATAAAAAAAAATCTGGCTTCATGAAATTTACCATGAAGACGAAATTGGCAACTATTTTTTTTTCTCGCTATTTTGTTTGAACTTAATTTGGTAAATGTATATTGTAACACCCGAGCGCTAATATCCCTTCAAATTTTTCCAAAATAGTCTTAATTCCGTGCAAATGTATATGCTTAACTCAAATCAACAATTAGATATTGAAGAAACCTATCTTTTTGGATGTTAACGACCAGAAATAATTGGGCTTATTCTCGCTCTTCTTGTCATACTTTACGGCCTTATTGAGAGACATTCACTGCTGAACGATTTCGCGCATTTATACAATTTTGGCCTAATTACTCCCTCAACGAAATTAATACGCGTTTTTTTTCTTTTTAATTTAAGTAGGGTTAGGGTTAGGGGTAGGATTTTTTTCCAAGCTTTTAAGTTCCTTTAATTTAAGTAGGGTTAGGGTTAGGATTTTTTTTCCAAGCTTTTAAGTTCCTCTTACAATTGATTTAATTATTGTTTTTTATTTTCAATGTATAATATTAAAAAATGCTTTACTGTCCTACTTATTTTGTTCTTTTTGTTATTTATAATTTATAAGTATTTTCATCGATATTTTCATATACATTTGCACGGAATTAAGACTTTTTTGGAAAAATTTGAAGGGATATTAGCGCTCGGGTGTTACAATATACATTTTCCCTTAATTTTACCACAAAAAAGTTTTTTTTTTGGTTTTGTTTGTTTTTTGAAAACTGAAACAAATAGATTTCAGACATGTCGTATTTCCTTTTTTCTTCTTTTGTTAGTTAAATAGATTTTATTTTACATTTATTTCCTAAAACTAGTCAAACAAATGTTTTAACACGATGTGAAGATGAAACCGAAAAAAATTGGTTTTCGATTAAACTGCCCATCTCTATGGAAAATATTCTCCATAATCTAATTTTAGGAATATTGACTTTAAATTTACTATAGTCATAGCTCTTATTTTCTGATAATGTTGTGTATAATTGATCATACTTTCAAAACTGGGCATTAGGTACCTCCACTTTTTCAGTGAAAAAACAGCATGGCATGATTAAGAAAGAAAAGAAAAGAAAAAAAGCCACAAACTTAATAAAAACAAAGATTTATCGTCAAAATGTTTATTATTATTATTAAGAGAAAAGCACGAAGTATTTTTTATTATCTCATTAAATTTTTTCATCCTTTCTAGCATGTTCGAAATTTTTGTTAAAAATCGTTTTTTTTTTTTTTTGCGTTAGTGGTTGACGTAATTTAGGATTAGTTTTTTCCCTGTGAAAAACATAATTGTGTGATTTTTAAAATCCAAATAAGTTTTTTTACTTCATCATTTGTTCACACTAACAACAAAAAGTCATTATTAGCCTGCAAACATTAAAAATAAGATTCTTTCTATTATTTCAAAGATGCATTTTCCATTTCTATCATCCTTTCTGTCCACTCTCAAACTTGTTACTTTTGGCAACATTTTAGACAAACGTAGTTTACACATTGACACAGATGCATAATGTATTTATTTTTAAGTTAACTTACCCACCGCTGACTAGAGATGAAAGGGAATTTTTTTCTTTTTTTTTTAAATTGACATGTGAATAACATTTCTTCAATTGTTCAAATTTTAAAAAACACTGAAAAATTTTTCAGGATTCTACGATGTATTTTATTACTGTAATGTAAAATAATTTATTATTTTCCTACAAACTACAAATTCAATGAGTGTGAATTAATTTATCTTTGACAGAGATACTTGTCTCTGATAAATTTTATCTTTGCTTTTCCTCTTTTCTTTCTAGTTACCTGTTACCTAGACAAGAAAATACAGAAGTAACTACAAGGTCATGAACTTGTTCTAATCAAGAAAACAAACCACCATTCGCAATAATTGCCAAATATTACTGACAAAAAAAAAATTCTCTTAAAAAGACAATTTTAGCTTTAGCCAGATTTCTGGAATTTGGCATTTTGACTTTTGTAAATTGAGAAAAGGGATGTGCGGACAGCCCAATTTAGAAAATTGCAGGACGTTTCACGGACCTTTTGGGCTATTGCTGTTTTCCAGGACTTTTCAAGCCCTGAAAAACGCCCTGTCAATTTTCAAGGTTTTCAGGACCTGTACGAACCCTAGGCACTAGACAGTTAATGCAGTCAGATACTGTAAGAGACTGGACAGACTGAAAAAAGCTGTTTGCTTAAAGCGACCAGAACATTTGAATAAGGGGGTCATCACCCTGCACACAGCCAACCAGACAAAATTGAGGCTCCAACAATATGGTTGGAATGTTTAACTGCATACATCACATGATCCTAACTTGGCTTTTTTCAATTATCATCCGTTTCGGCCCATAAAATGACATTTATCCTGGAGCAGTTACACATGCTGTTGCAGAGACAAGAGTGGCTCTAGTTAAGAAGGGTATTTCCACATTCATGCACTGATTGGGCATCTGCATGAATCTTTATAATGACAATGTGGAAAAATAGCATAGTAGTGTTGGTAACATACACAGTGTTGTAAAGTAGGACTCAACGTACTTCCTGCTCCCCCCATACTACTGTAATAATGGGCTGCTTCTACTTATAAATATGGCAAGTAACCACATTAGAGTAGGATTTGAGTAGGATTTGATTTACAAGTTTTTCTGTTCTATGTATGAGTATTCAATAGACCTTTGTTGCCTCTACTGAGTTTTCTGTACTCTAACTACAGCCTTCCAATTCCTGGCTATTTTGAATAAAGACAACATTATAACAGTGGCAACAAAGTTTTTGAATTCACACCAAAAAGAAAATTTAAAGACAGTAATTCTGCAACAACAATGAATGACAACTGCAAGAGGAATAACGATTACAAGAGCAACAAACAAATGATATTGTTACTCAAAAGAAAAAAAGATAAACAAAACAGGAATGAATGTCTTTACTCCATACACTGTAGCAAATTCAAAAGGAGACTTCCCAAATAGGCCTAATGAAGGTCATATCTTCGAGGCATACTTCAGAAGATACAAAGGAATCTTCTAAAAAGACTATCAAACCTGTGTGACACTATTTAGGGTTGTGTGAAAAAAAAAAAAAAAAAAGGAGGCGAGAATTAAATTAGGTGATAAGAAGCTATCACGAAAAGACACTGAGCAATGTTATTTTTTCTAACAAAGAAAAGTGGTAAAGATTTTTTTTTCATTAGCGAAGAAAGTAAGATACCGGATTTAATTTGATTTATGTTACAGGGCGGCGAATAAGATATAGCCATCTGCCCATGGCAATAAGGAAAGTTTCAAATTGGCTGAGTGGCCTACGGGACAGAATGCTAAGAGATAAAAATTAATTAGGTCATGCTCTGACCAAAACTAAAATGTCCGTTGGACCACCCAAGTTACAAAGAATTAAAAAAGACTGAGCCATTAGCTATCTGTAGAGATGTCATTTAGAAAAGGCACCTGTTTTATGTCAAGAGCTGGCCATGATAAAAAAGAAACTATTTTATCAGAACAGTTAATTAGCGACAGAATGCAAGTATATCCAGTTAAACCACCTACTTGACGCTGGCGAAAAGTCTCGATTGACGAACTCCAGATGGGATTCGGTTAAGATAGAGATTAAGTATCGTGTGAGGTCTGCTCGGGGAAGAGAGAGAAAGAAAAGGAAAAAAAAAAAAAAAAAAAAGGAAAGATAATTATTTTTTTTTTCTTTGAGCGATAATTAGCAAACACCTATGCCACTGAGCGTTCATTGGCTGAAGGGTGGCGTGAGCGGTAGGCAAAGGTAAACCATGAAGGAGGGAGGGGAGGCCTGTTGACGCCCCCTGAAGGGATTGAGTGAGATACCCATATGAGAAAGAAAGAAATTGGGAGGACCATTCCCTTAAAGTAGAAAGTAAAAGATTTCCAAAAATGGAAAGTGATGGGTTTTCCTGACCAAAAACAAAGAAAATTCTTAATGCAGATTTAGAATTATCAAGAAACCTCAAACCCTGGCAAGCCCACCCCGGTTTTGGTCGGCGTCCATATAAGCAGAGTCGCAGTGAGTGGATGGCAGTTGAGTCGAGTTGAGTTGGGGTTAGAAAGACAGGCAAGCAATTGAGCTGTGAGCTCTGAGAGCACCTTGCAGAAAGCTGACTTAAGATCCACACAATCACGGCCTCAACTTCTAACCAAGAACAATTTATTTTTGAAGAACGACTTAGACTCACACCACCAAAACAAGTTTTACAAATATCACCTGAAGATACACCAAAAACCAGTTATCGAAAAACAACTTAAGATGTTAAGACTTGCCTAACAAACACACAGTGTCACGAATCCATATTAGCGGTTTGGGAGGAAGAAGCAGTCCTGTATTCAGCAACCAGATATAAAATATTGTTATCCTTTTTTAACACATTTGAACTTTTCAAGTTGTTACTTTATTTTCTTTTACATATACTTGTGCGGTGTTACCCTTGTTCGGACTCTACTTGCATTACGGCCCGGCGACTGATTGATTTCGTCTACCTAAGATCAAATCACAACATGGGTAGGTTAGACTAGAAATCAAAACAGTTACTTCGGTAACCAGACGTTGGAGGCAAGCTGGGAACGACAAGGCTGATACCGAATCTAACCAGATTCCCATCCGAATCAGCAAAAGGTTAGAACGTCACATTTGGTGCCGCGACCAATACCAAGTCACATTGGTCGTCACAGGACAGGATAGGACGGCGACGGCGCGGAGACAGACGGGGTGACGTCACAATTGGCGCCATGACCAGGACAGCACGGCGGGCGCAGCATCACACCTGGCCAGATGAGAAAAAGGTAAAACTGCTTTTAAGGAAACAGTCTTCTGTTCCTTTGATATTTTAACTACAGTCTTCCTAATTCTTGGCTATTTTGAATAAAGACAATATTACAAAACAAAAGTATCAGGACTGGTGCTATAAAAAGAAAACTACAACACATATCACTTCAGCATTTAATCTCCTTCAAAGTAGTCCCCTTCTGAAGCTAAATACTTTATCCAGCATCATTTACACTGATGGAGGGATTCCTGGAATTCCATTTTTTAGAATAGTGAGCAGCTGCCCCCATTACATTCTCTTGGATTTCCTTGATGTCTTAAAATCCTTCTCCTTTCAAGTGGGATTTGATTTTTGGAAAGAGGAAAAAAATTATAAGTGACAAGATCTGGGGAAGATTGTGGTTGTTGAACCTGAGGAATGTGGTGTTTGGCCAAAAACTGGTGCACAAGGTGCATTGAATGGGCAGGTCAGTTGTCATGGTGGAGCTGCCACTCTCCAAATGCATGCAATTCTGTATCCTTTTCCAATGAACAGAATTCTGCAAACAGTGCAACACATCACAGTAGTACTCCTTGTTTACAGTCTAACCAGGTGGAACAAATTTATGATAAACAATGTCCTTGCAATTGAAGAAAACTGTCAACAGTATCTTCCCATTGCTTCAACTCATTCATGATTTCTTCAGTCTAAGAGAGGTTGAAGGTCTTCTACTGCAAGGACATATTTTTGAGGTCATAACCATAGTTCCACAATTTGTCAACTGTTATGACCATTTTCAAAAAGTTTTTTTGTCTTCCTTGAGACAATCAAGAAAATCCTGTGCAGATGAAATCCAATTCCCTTTTTGGTCAACTGAATGCACTTTTGGCACAAACATGTCAGATACACAAATCTTTAGTGAGAATGGACTGATGTCCACATCTCCCAACAACTCACACATGGTGATTCAATGGTCTTTCCAAACATTTTGTCCTCCATCTTGGAAATGTTTAAACCACCACCTTATTCATGTCTGGCTCATACACTCCTCTCCATACATTTTCTGCAAGTTTGCATAGGTCCCTAAGCAAGCATCAGAAAGCTTTTGGCAAAATTTAATACACATTGTCTGCTCAATTTTCTCTGCCATGGTCACTGGTGGAATCTCTGTGGTGTGGTGAGACAAATGAACTCTACACAGTTTCCAAGTTAGCAAAAAATGTTATAACTTAGTATGCATGTGTGACAGAGTTCAAGGCAATCTATACCAAATGGCTTCACTCTGTATACTTTAGCTGTTACCATAGCAACAGTCCCCAATACTTTTTGCTCAAACTGTGTATACACAATTTTTAATTTATATAATAATAATAATAATAATAAACATTGGATTAGTAAATGTTTCTACCTTACTTTTCAGAAATTCCACATAATTCATATAATTTCAGTAGCTTTTCGAATTAGAAAATATTTATTTTGATAGCATGACAATTTTAGAAAAGAATGACTTTTGAAATACAAAGCCCTTTTCATTTGAAATTTTATTGGATAGTTTAAGGAATTATTAACTGCTTATGAGAACAAAGTCATTCTTTAAAAAGGCATAAAATCTTAAGATAATAATTGGTTACAAGCAAGAAAGCATATTTGGTATTCAATCATGTTAATAACTATGTATTTCATATAAAGTTGCACAAATTTCGTTTTAAGATTATAAAGCCAATTTTAGTGTTGTGAACATAAGATTGACTAAAGCTAATATTCACATCTTTCCTTTTATGAATTAAAGGGAAAATAATCAGAATAGTGTTCTTAGATTTTAGGAAAATTATATTTTAACTTAAAAGTTAATATGTTGCACATTTATATTGCAATTAACTATAACTAATGTCATTTTGCAACAGAATTAGGGAAAATTTAAATATTTATATAGAAAATATATTTGTATGATTACCATAGTTAATAAGTCGATTTGATTAATGGCATATCAACACTTTATGGGTCATTTAATGCCAAAGTTTAATTTTCTTGGAAGCTTTGAAGTAATGAAAATATGATCTATGTTATTCTGCTTTCACAATTGAAGACATGGTAGTTGATACTCAGCTTTTGTGCCTATACATGTTTGTGTGGACATGATTACTAGAGGCAGTGATGCGTTTTATGTTGTAGTTTTGTTGAAGTTATATTTTGGAATACAGTTTGATTTCTTTAAGAAATTGTAGAATATTATATGGATTAATGTCATGAAAGAGATCTTTCATGTTAGTTGGTTGATTTTGCAGTATATCAACTTCTCTGGGTTATTTAATGCTGAAAGCTAAATATATTGAACACAATTGTATGCCTTCAACTACAGATAAAATGTATTATTGGTCATATTACTATAAATATGTATTTTTATACTTTCACTGTGTTTTTTTGGGCAGTGGGCGGTTACTATTTGCCCATAGCCAGGACTAACAGGTGTTACCCCAGGTTAGGATGGACCTGGAAACAACAGCATAGCAATTAATAGATGGTTCCATACTCCTCAAAGCCTCCAATCTCCTGATCAGAAACCTTGCTGCCATATATAGTTTATCGTCATACGAGTTAATAAGTAAAATTTATTTTGCAATTGAAAATGGAAATACTTTCTTTCTCATGAAATGAAGCATAATTAGAAAGAGCCAAACGCAAACCCAAACAATTTCAAGTAAGAAAACCCAATGAATGAATTTAAATGAATGAGTACATTTTCATGTAACATGAAAATAACACAGAAAAACTGAAACAATTTATAATAGAGGCAAACCCAATAAGTCAACATTTTACAAATGTTTTAATTTTCGTATCTAAATATTTTTCTGATTTTATTGAAAATCACACAAACCTACTACATGAATATACCAGGTGTAACATCAAAATTGTCCAAATCATGTTACAGCTTAATTATCCATCTCACAAAATGTTTAATATTTAAAAATCACTATAATAATAGAGTTTTTTTCCACAGGTTTTCAGATAAGATGTTTAGCCATCTTGACACAATTTGTCATAAGAATCAGTGAAAAACCCATAGAGTTATTCAGCTAGAAAGAGAGAAGGTTAAAATCATTTTGTGTCAGCCCCAACTGTCTTCCCAATGGTGAGAGTAAAAAGATCATTCAGGCCTTCAGTAATTCATACTCTGGCCTCCATCTTCAAAGTCCATTCAAGAAGGATCAAGAGAAAGGTGACTAAGTTTAAAAGAGGGAACAATAGAGAGGGAAAACTGAATCAGGTCACAACAGGAAGAGAGATCATCATTTAAACTTAGATAAAGGGGTCAATAAGAAAAGATCCAATTCAATCCATAAGACATTTGGCATGTGAGAGAGGAATTTTAGCTATGACAGTCCAAAAAGCAGTGAAAAAAACTTGAAAATGAAATTGTATGTGAAACGTGTGAGGCACCTTGTTACTCCAGGACAGAATGTAAGGTTAGAGAGGGCAAAGATCATCTTAAATAAGTTGGAAAATGATCCTGGAATAACATATATATATATATTTTGATAAGTTATTTTTATAGATATAAATATTTAAGTAAACGCTCTGTTTATAATAAGCAGTATTAAGAACATTCACTGGCCTGAATAACTGAGAAATTTCATAGAAAATATGTCATCCAACAGGAATCAAACCATTTTCAAGAAAATAAGTTTGTCAAATCCAGTAGCTGTTATTCTTTCTCATATTGAGGGAGTGAGGTGGGGGGGGTCCTTCCTGACCTTTTGTTTGAAGTAGTGTCAACATCTTGATTATGCTATTACTTTCTCTTTGGGTTACATGTCATATCTATTTTACTTTAGTTGTTGCTGTTGTTGTTAAAAGTTTTGTTATTTAGTACAGTTCTTTGCTTGTGAAACTGTGGTGCCAGTCCACAAGGTTCAAAGAAGGAGAGTCCTCACAAAGACCTACAGGCTTTATTTGTTCAAAGCCATTTTTAACCATTGATCTGAGGAAGCAATGGTATACAGTTGGCACTTGATATTTCTGAAGGAGTTTGACACCATGCATATCCATATGAAAGTCTTGATGGGACAAGGCTATTTAAAACGGACTAAAAGTTTGTTTTTTTTTATTATAGTACTAAATTGAAAATTTTTTTAGAGACTAGTTTATATTTAAAAAAAATTTTGTCTTATCACCTTATTATGTTAGTTTGACAAATATGCAAATATCTTTTTCAGATCATACAAAACAAGGACAGACTGACTGGTTTGAAGTGCATTTAATTTTAAACAACCAGTGAAACCTTGACAGGAGAGCTTGGCCTAAATAATCTGTTGGAATGCTATTTATTAAATCACTAAAATAAACCCCAAGGTTAAAGGAATATTTTAGTTTTGTCAAAAATTTATCAGAAGTAAAATCAGGAACAATTTCTACAAAATAAAATGAATATCACCAAATGTATATAAACACTTTCAACAAATTGAATGCTTTGCAAATAAGAGTTAAATAAGTGCCAGCACACTGAAGAGAAAGAGCATTTAATTGTAAAAATGTATGTAAAAGTTAATATATATCTCATTCACTACCAAAGTAGATAATTGGGCTTTTAAATGGAACATTCTTAGTAATATGAGCTGAAATCAACCAAAGAATAGTATTTTAATGATTTCCTAACTTATACACAAAAGCGTACAAAACATGGAATTTCTCAGATTTCAATTTATCTCTCTTCCCCCTTTTTTAGAATAACATTTGTTGATTCCAATCTATACAAGGGTATGTCTGCAAAACACTCCAATTTATAGGCAGAAGCACAAAAATGTATGCTGGGATTTTTTTCTAGCCAATAAAGTAGGTCAGTTCTTAGTTTCATGTGATTCAGTGTTGGTCTGTCTTGAAGTCAGAATGCTACTTTTTTGTGTCCAAACTTCCTTTTTTTCTTTTTTGTATCAACCTCAATTCACAGTTTGTGAACTTTTTGCCATATTACTACTGCTTTACCTTATTACTGTTAATTTGCCTTGCATATATTGTTTGCTTGATTTATATTATATTTTGTCCTGTTCTTTTCTTTGTTATCAATTATTGCAAACTTTGTCAATTCTGTTTATTGGACAGTTGTGTCACTTATTTTTTTTTTTATTTAATCATGGCTACTCACTCCACAGATTATCAGCCTAGGAATAGACAATTTCAACGGTAACAAATCAAAATACGAACTATGGAATCTAAATATTTTAGGATACATGTGAATTCAAAATTACACAAAACAATGTTGGCAGCATTTGATTATCCCAATGAAGAGTACTGTGAAAAGAATGCAAACGCATTTGCTGAATTAATCCAATTACTCAATAATCGAAACTGTCTCTTATGAGAGAAGTTCCAGATGATGACAGAAAAGTGCTACAAATTTTGAGAGTACTGTTTATGAAAACCAAAAATAATTTCCTTGTATACTGAATTAACCACCCTATGCAAAGCAAGTCAAACAACTTGAGGGTCAGTCCATTCCCAGCAAAAATAATGAAAAACTTGTATGACGACTAAAAAAAAAAAAAAAAAAAAAAAAAAAAAAAATATCCTTAAATGAACTTCAACAAAGCGAACAACATTGGAATCATGTCCTACACACATTTAACTGGTCAAGGTTCCTCTCAATCCTTGGCAAACTCTTGCTTCTAATCCAATACAGATTATGATTGTTTGGGTTGATGATATACTCATTGCTGCAAATTGCAATTCTGCATTAATTAATGTAAAAATATCTTTAAATGAACAATTCAAAGTGAATTATCTTGAACAGCTTTCTTTCTTTCTGGGAATACAATTTATGTTTAAAAATAACTGTATAGAGATGAATTCAAACAAAATATATTGAAAAGATTGAAACCAAATTTGGAATGCAAAATTGTAAACCTCAATTGCCACCTTGTGAAATGGATATCAATCTAATGGACGAAAGTAATGCTGAACCAGCAGACAGAAAATATCAACAACAGATAAGTTGGTAGACTGATATACATTATGACTACAACTCATCCAAATATAAATTACATGGTAACAAAATCGTCACAAAATTCCATGAATCCAACCATGGGCTATTTGATGAGAACCAAACAAGCGCACGCAAATCCCTGCCATTGATCTTTATACCTGCAGACAGCAGACAAAACAAAATCCAATTGCCATTATAAAAGTAAGATCAACCTCTTGATATAATAACTGTTTTTAATATTACATCATGGAGCAAATTATGCGGAGAGGTAGCCTGTCAACAGGTCAGGGTAACTGGCAGAATGGATCTGATGTTGCAATGTGCAAAATTCATAATGAAGCCAACCAGGGTAACATCACTGATGACTTCTACCATTTCATTTTATAAATGTATTTCAAGAAAGGCACAAAAACACAGTTAAGAGTTTAATAAATCTCGTAAGCTCCTAACTTCAAGAAGTTTTTGTGACACTGACTGGGGACATTCAAAAGACTGTCACAGTATTACAAGGTACAGTTTCCAATAATCACCAAACAGTTCAATGATTTTGTGGAGAATGAGAAAGCAACCAACAATAGTATTGCCAACATGCAAAGCTGAATACATGGCACTTGTGGCTGCAGTACAAGAAGCAAAATTCCTTATTCAATTATTAAACAACATGCTAAGAACCCAGTCTACCATCAATGTTCAAAACATGTAAACATAAAATAAGCACTTCATAAGGACTTAGATTCAAAATGGTATAATGAAATTGGACTATATTCCATCAGAAAAATATTGCCAATTTGTTTACCTAAACCTATTGGCAAAGTAAAATTCTTTACTGCTCTAAATGGAGCAATATACTAAACATTTTCTACATTTTTTTTATTCCCTTGTTTTTATAAGAATAAAAAAAATGTTATGAAAAAAATTTAATTTAAAGAAAAATAAAAATGATGTAATGATAATAAAAGTTATGAAATATTTAAAGAAAAACAAAAAAGTTTAAAATATTAAAAAAGTTAAAAATTAATATTAAAAATGTAATAAAAACATTTTTGCTATATATATATATATATATATATATATATATATATATATATACACACACAACTTATATATATGTAAATGTTTATATGTATCCACAGAATTGTTCTTTATACTGAGCTAAACAAGATTACTTCTATATATTTTTCTTCTGTTTACAAAAAGACAGGCTCAAATATTAAGCTGCAAAATTTGAAAAAATGAGCAAGAAACTGACTGCAAAGATAAACCACCTAAATTAACCTTCTATTCTGTGCTTGTTTTTCTAATACACCACTTATTGGTTGCAATGTGGTGATAACTCCTATAGCATAGGAACTGAACTATAAAAGAAAGCTGACAAGGAGGAGGTTAAAAAACATTCTTCTACACTTCTTTGCCTCTAAAGAGCAAATACATTCAAAGTCAGTAGTTCTCAAATATGTTAATAATATTGAAAGGTCATCATGAATGCAGAGAAATTTAAGCAAAAAGTGTTTATCTGGATTAGAGGTGCTATCAAATATTATTACAGCCAATAAGAGAAAAGGTCACAATAGTTAATTCATCAGTTTCTCCTTTAAAATTATAGCCAACCAACTTCATGAATTTAAAACTAAAAATACTAAGATGAGGTTTAGAAAACAAAAGGAAATGTGGAAAAGATACTTACCTATAAAGTACTCTTTTCCGCAATTTAATGATCAAGATGGTATGTAAACCAAAACACAAGAATTAGTAATCTTCTACTAATGAGCAAGATAGGTACTTGCAAACATAACTCTAAAGTAGAAAATAGGGCTGAAGATGAAGAAGTACAAGATTCCATCAAAAATGAAAACGATTTCAAAGCAACACAAAAGAATCCACTTTTTTTTTTTTAACTTATAAAATACACTACCACCAAATGAATTATAAACATAAGATTATACAACATTGGTCTACATCAAATCCTATCAGTAAGATTTAAATTTCAATCAATCAGTAAACAAGATTTCAAATACATCTTGAAATGGGATTCCATATCAAAATAAAAGATAACAGGTAATCGACACATTCAACATAAATGATTGTTTCCTCAAACATTATTTAATGTAATTCAAAAAGTATTGAGATGATATCACAAAAAGTAGGATAAAACTAGCAAAACATTGAACTAAAAACTATTTTGTTAAATATATTTTAAGAGCAAAATATTTTTATAAAGTGATTATTACATGCTCTTTTAAATGGATGCTTGAAAACCAATTTGTTTATAAATATTTATTTCTACAAATAAAGATTGTGTCAAAAATACTTTTATAAATTATATAAATAGTGATTATAGGTCAGTTTTATAAGTATTTATGGTGCAATATTTTTAATTAAGAAAGTGTGAAAAGTTCCTTCACAATGAGTTACAAGGATGCATACAGCCAGTATATTGTTTATCTGTGGCAGTTAAATTCTTTTAATATGTGTACATGTGAGAAAAGGTAGAAGAAATTAGCTTGCTACGATGGTGTTTCTGAAAATTGGTAGTTCAGCTGTAAGTCAGTAGA
Organism: Acanthosepion pharaonis; assembly: GCA_903632075.3. Classification (NCBI taxonomy): domain Eukaryota; kingdom Metazoa; phylum Mollusca; class Cephalopoda; order Sepiida; family Sepiidae; genus Acanthosepion; species Acanthosepion pharaonis. The sequence goes on from CAHIKZ030005625.1 coordinate 2,214,255, forward strand.
AACCGACTGAAAGCAAACAAAACAAAAGTTGATTAAATGTGCATGTCTCAACAAAAGAGTAACCAACTACTGGTTATTAAACTGGATTTCAGATATTTATAAGAATTTGATAGATAAAATAAAGATAAATTTTACAGAGAACAAGTTAAATAGAAGTGGATGAAAAATATTAATGTTATTAATATTGTTATGCATATTTTATCAGTTAAAGAAATCAATGACAGGATTCTGATTAGAAGGGTTTTTTCATCCACTTTTACTTTTAACTTAGGGACCTTTATGTTCAGAAGAAAGTTTATCATTCATTACAAGGGTCTCCATTGACTAGAAAATATAATACTATAGTATAATTTAATACTGATACTATTTTTGCACAATAAATCATTCAACTGAAATTATTATAGTGTTTCTTATAATATAAAAAAATCTTTATAAGTTTTAAAATATAAAACAATTAATCATATTAAATGTTCTGAAAGCCAATAAAATCTGAGTCATCAGATCCTGACTGGGAAAGGATTAAATTAAAGAAAAACAAAAATTTGTTTATATTCATTTTTATAGTTGATGTTTCTGTCATTAAATGAGTTTATGGCACATCATAAAATTGTTTCAGTTTCAAATATTTTATTAATAATTTATTGCAGTAAATAGAAATGGATGAAAAGCATAGTGATGTAGTTAAAGTTGATATGCCCCCCAAATTTATAAGTGCTTGCCCCCCAAATTTATAAGTGCTTCCTTTAAGTGAAAAAGTCGTATGCTGTAGTTGTAAAAAAATATATTATAAACAAATCTTAAATTTGTGATATTAATGAATGAGAATTACAGGCCAGTGTAATGTTTTCATTTCAAACAACTAAACTAAAAAAGGGAAAAGCATTAGATTAGGTATAACCATGAGATCGCTTAAAAAAACAAAAAAAAAAAAAAAAAAAAAAAAAAAAAAAACAAACGCATATTCTGATGAAAAAGACACCAAACTTGATGAAAACCAAATTTTATCGTCTAATTGTTTCTCATCATCACCGGAACTCTAATAAATAACATGGCAATTTTTTTTTTTTAATGACAGATTAATTTTGAAAATCTTGCAAAAATAGAAATAATTGTCAGATTTTAATTAAACTTTCAGAAACTATTCAGGAGTGATGGAAATTATTATAAATATGTTTTTTTTTAAAGTCATTATAAAAATATATTTTTTATATATATATTACCCCCCACCATAAATAATTTAATGAAAACTAAAAATTCAATGCCCAAGCACACAAGGCTTTGAGGAAAGTAAATCATGATTTTTTTTTTTTTTTAATCTGACCTCGTCTACCTAAAATCAGCTCTGAATTGTAACATACAAAACACAATAAAACAAAGATATTTAATTTTAAATGATTTTATTTGTTTTTATGAATATGCATAATATTGACAGAAGGCAAAAAACTTTTTCAATGAAAAATGAATTTTTAAAAGAATTGTTATTTCATAAATTATTTTATTATTTTTACATTAAAGTTGTTAAATATTGTAAAATTAGTGGAAATGCCCAATCCTGTATTTAATGTTTTTTTTAAGTATATATATATCTGTACAGATTATAAATTGCACAAGCTTTTTACAATCAACGAACCAACAATTACAAAAATCTAACTGTTCCTTGCCTTTTGTGTCAATAAAAACCATTATAATTCAAATGTATAGAAGCCCAGAAGAAACATGATACAATAAAAACATCACGTGATTTGATTTTGTACATAATGACTTGTGTGCTTCAACACTGAATTTGTAGAGTTTTCATTAAATTATTTATCGGGGAGGGGATATATATATATATATATATATATATATATATATATATATAATATAAATATATACTTAAAATATATAATGATTTATGATAATTTCTATCAATCCTGAAGTTTCTGAAAGTTTAAAGACAGAAAAATTTTTTTTAAAATAATTAAAAATTACTTGTTCTGTTCCCTTAATAGTAACAAACATTTTGGCGATAAAATTCTGCTTTCAAGTTTAAGGCCGTTTTTATCATGCTATGCCTACTTAAAAATAATGAGGTAAATAAATTGTTCACGTAAAGGTGAACTGTCACTTATGATCTTCCGTACTATAATTTTCCTCACATAAGATGTCACTCATCAATCAACACCACTGTTAAGAAGACCGACCTTCTCTCATTTTAAAAAACATTTTTTCAGCGCAGAAAGTAAGTAATCTTTGTTTCAAAATATATTGAATAAACTTTATAATTTCTAATTTTCTTAAATTAATTTTTAAAAAAAAAATCATAATTGATTTATTAAATGAATTTTAAATGGAGACTTTCACTTTTGTAAACAAAAATTTAAAAAGTGCCTGACGATTGATTTGCTGTCAGTTTTGCTGATTCAAAAAAATTCAAGATTTTTAACGAAAATTTTGGACATGCCAGAAATTATTAAAATATGTAAAAAAAATATTCAAAAAATACTTTGATCTTTCCTCTCGATAATAAACATTTAGATGATAAAAAATTATTTTCATCAAGTTTAAGGCCTTTTTTATTCATGGTATGCTATTTTTTTTATGGATCTCATGAATATACCTACATTAGATTTGTGAGTAAAAAGACATGAACAGAAAACATTCCAGTTGATTCTGTATCAGAAAACATTGAGCCAATATGAAGATTTTAGCTTTGTTACTAATGACGCTAAACCTTTCATTACCAGTAAAGGATGGGTATTCATATTTAAGTAGAAGTTTAGACTGAGAAACACCAAAATAGAAATCAGTGTCAACCTCCACTGTGTCTACTGATAAAGAAGCTACTGCCAGAAATCTGATAAGAAAGGATTTGACTCAAAGTAAAGCTTCACTTCTATCAAAACCAGGCTTTCTGAGAAGAAAATGCCTAATAAAACCTACATTGATAAAAGTGAAAAGCAAGTATGATAGCATAAATTATGGAAGGATAGATGAACTCTGTTGTTACTCTGGGACAACACTACAGATCACATCTTGGTTTGGTTTGTTTTACAGCACATCAACCTCAATGGGTTATTTAACGCCGACAAGATTTTTATTGCTGGTAATAATTTTTACAAAGTATTCTTGTATTAAAACTGATTTTTACATTTTCATAGTGTTTTGACCCTAATTTGGGGGTTTAACTATTTACCTATAGCTGGGACTCTAACAGGTGCTACCACCCTGGGTCAGAGTGGACCTGCGAACACCAGCAATTAAGAGGTGGTTCCACACTCCTCAAAACCTCCTGATCAGAGGCCTTACTGCTGGATGTAGTTTATTGTCATACTGAGGACGCGGATGCAGTTTATCGTCATACCCAGGACACAGATGTAGTTTATCGTCGTACCCAGGACGAAGATCATATGATAAGGGCCTATTTAGTCTACAGAGTGAAAATACTGCACTCTGAAAAAACAAAAATAATTTATTTGCCTATGTTTTAGCAGTAATCAGCAAGTGCGGTTCATAGATGCCTTGTTTACAAAATGGTTCCAACAACGTTTTGTTATGAAAGTGAAAATATATTTGGAATGGAAGAGTAAAGATTGGAGACAATTCCTGGTCATTCTGAACTTATTTGCTGTAGAAATAAAATGTTATGGTCTGTGTTTTTTATCTCCAAATACAACCTCATTGTTTCAGACTTTTGACCAGGGCATGATCACGTGTTTCAAAGCAAAATATAACCAAATAGTATTTGAACACATTCAAGCATCAATTGATGCAGAAAAAAGTGTAATAACAAACTGTAAGCCAATGGAAAATTTTAACAAATGAGGAATTGGAAAAACAAAATTATTTACTGATTACAATGAAGAAACTCAAGCAAAACCAGGAAAGTAGAAATTTGAAGAAATCTATAAAAGAATTTAGGAAACAAAGAAAATATTTATTGAATGGAAACAGCTTTAGAGTTATCAAAGTATTAGAACATATGTAAGAACATTATAGGAAGTTAAAAAATAAACCACTTCCAATGTTTTCCAAAAGGTTTCATAAAAAATTAAAAAAAAAATTAAAAAAATTCAATTCCCAAAGATTCTCAGCTATTTTTTATAAGTAGCAATCAGGTGTGAAGTAATGGTTGATTTATTGCTAATTAAAGTAAACATGGATTTTATAAGAATCCTATTCTAACATTCAACACGACTTCAAATAAAAAGTTAGGAAGGAACCCCCCAGCAATACTGGCAAGAGCAATAACAGCTACTGAACTTGAGAAACCTGTTTTTGTGAAAAATTGTTTTAAGAGATAAATTTTATAAATTTCAAGCTGCTTGGTCAATGAATGCCAAATGTTTCCTTGTAGGGAAACAGCAAATATTACCATTACACATTATAATTTATGAAAACTTATTTTTCTTTCAAACAAAAAAATTTTTTTTTAGCAAAAAGAAAAAAAAATTTTTCTTTTGATTTGTTCACATTTTCTATGGAAAATTTTTGGACCTATCTAATATATGTGGTTCATTAACCTCTGGGAACGTTATGATATCTTGGAATGTCTTCACTGATAAGAAAATGAGGTTTCATAAATGTATTTAAGGATTTTTGTTATTTCATTGACCTAGTCTTTTTATTAGTTTATCCCTCACCAATATTACTGTTAAAATTAGTCAAACACCATTTTCCAATATACTATTATAAATTTCAGATACATACTTCCCTTTCAAATTAATAATTAGTGTACTACATATTACAATTTTACTGTCAATAAATACTTTGAAAACTGGTCATACTGAAATTTTCATTAAAATTTAAATAAAAAAAATAATTTTGAATGACTTAAAAATCAAATTACATTTCGAATGTCCATCAAAGTAAACTTCTGTACTTGGTAATTTCTATTCATTTTGCGAATCCATCCATTTAAAGTTAACTGACCTGTCATAATAATGTTAAGAATCAGGCTAAATGCTAAAATGTGATAGTAGGGTTGAGTTTAAACTCACCACCAAAAAAAAAAAAAAAAAAAAAAAACACAAATAAAATAAAAACGGCAAATATTTAGAGTAAGACACTATATAATACTTAGGGAAAAGGGTTAAATTTAGGAACATTAAGATTAACTCCTCGGTTATCCATTGAAACTGCTACCCACTGAAAAAAGAAAAGAAGCCAGTCCCCACTGTAGACCATTTAAAAGACAGTTCGCACAGTGGATTGGTTGTTACAAACACCCAATCCGGTGTGCGGAAAATGTTGTCTTTCCTCGTCTAATTCATTAAAAGGCCAGAGTAGCTGTTAGCGTTTTACTAAGAGGATTGATCTCCCCTGATTGGGTCGACTTGGTGATGGGGAGTATGATGTTGAAAGATCCGAAAATCCCTGATGAACCAAGTCAAATAACATCACTGATGACCCCCTCAGGCACCTACTTAAGAGCATATTTTTGAATTTGAATTATAAAACTGCATCAATATATTCTACAGATTTTTAATTACTTGATTAGATAATTTACTTTATGAGCTGAATGCATCTAATTATGCAATAGACAATATTCTTATTAGAATTGACATGCATCATTGTGTTCCTCTATGTATAAAGGATGACATTTTCATAATGGTCATAAAACTGGACACAAGATTGAGAGTGACAATACAAAGTATTGTATTTCAGGTTTTTATTTTACTTGTTGATAATGAAAATTCCTAATGTCTTTTTCACTTATTTAACTGGAATTTTTTTTTTAAATGACATAGTAACATGTTTTAATAATAAAAAAGTTATTTATTCATTACTATAAAATATATATAATAATTCTTTTTGTCCCATAACCTACCAGGGTCATAGAGGCACTGCATAGTGGCTTGCTCAACAAGAAGTCTCCAAATGATCTGGCGCCTGGGTCTGAACAAGACTTGCCAGTCCATTCAACGACATTATCAAATTACCACTTTCTTTAGTATCCACTTCTATTTCCTCTTTTTAATTGTTCCTTGTAGGAGGATGGTCTTGGAGAGTCCTTTCAATCTGGTTACATGATCATACCACTTCAGCTTCCTCTTCTTTATAGTAGTCAAAACATCTAAATACCAAGCAGGTGTTTAAAGTATCTCATTTCTGCAGCTCAGTTCCACCTTTGGAGCCCCTGCTGCTAGAGTCCACGACATGCATGCATACAGGAGAATAGAAAAGTCGAGGACAAACAGTAATCTCAGTTTATTTTTTTTTAGGGTGAGCTTTTTGTCTTTCCAGATCAGTTTCAACCATTTCATCCTGGCTATTGTCAATGCAATTATTGCATTAACTTCTGACTGGGATCCATCTTGGCTGATGACTGCATCAAGTTATTTGAATTGTTTTATTGCCTCAAATTGCTGATCATTGACCGTAATTGTTGTCTTGGAAGGTTCCTCAATATTTCTCTTCATATTTATTTTGCGGAGAAAAAAAATTCACCCCAAGAAAGGCGGGAAGCCACTAGCATGCAAAGGGTTACAGAGAGTTGGAGCAAGAGCAAATAGGAGTGATAGAGGAAAGTATGAAGAGAAGGATAGGGGATAGATCAGGCCATCTGGAGACATCGATTGACATTACATTTGAATAGTTGGAGATTATAACCATCAGGGAAAGGGGAGAGGTGCGAGATGAAGCTATTGAAGTAGAAGAGACGGCTACATTTAACAGCTTTGACAGTAAAAGGGTGTGAGCGAGATGCCAGCCTAGTAGAATGCTTGAATTCATGAAGTCTGGGAACCAGCAAAAGCAGCTCATCGAAGCAGTTATCATGAAAGTATTTGTAAAAAAGACAGAGGAAGGCAACAGCACATCTGTGAGAGAGCAACTGCAGATGAGATGCCAGATTAGGGCCAATTACATTGCATATCAATCTCTGGATCTTATCAAGAACCTTGAGACAAACAGAAGAAGCACCAGACCATATATGGCAGCAATACTCCATGCAAGGGCAAATCGTTGATTTGTAGATTTGAAGGATCAACTCCGGTGAGAAAAATTTCCTGGTGCAGCACAGGGAGCCAAGTTTTCTTATGATGGACGAAGCTATTGACTCAATGTATTTGTACCATCTTAGGTCAGCAGTCAATGTGAGACTGAGTAGTCGCAAAGAGGAGCTCGCGAGAAGTTGAGCGTCAGACATTCTAATGGGGTGCAGGGATGGTTCTCTGTAATGAGTAATAGAGAGCAGTTTTGTTTTTGAGGTGTTAAAGTTAACTAGCCAATTCCTGTCCCAGTTCACAACCAATTGGAAGTCCTTTTCAAGACGAACAGCCAGGTTAGTTTTGTCAACAACACTAGATTTGTTTTTGAGGCAAGAGTAAATTGTAGTGTCGTCTGCGTAGATGCCTAGTTGGGAATCTATGACGTCAGGAAGATTGTTGATGAAGATAAGGAACAGAGTAGAGCCTAGAATGGAGCCATATCTGAATGCTGTTTCATTCAGACACCTCACCAGGTTAGCCAGTTCATCTTCACTTCCATCCAGGCCATTGATTCTTCAGAAAACCTGAGGTTCATAATCATTTCCTCTCCAATGCTGACTGTGCCAATATAGTTTTCAGAGCAACTGATATTATTACAACTAACTTACAAGTGAACTTACAGCTATGCCAGAATTATAAATTGATAAGCCTCCTCAGTAATATAATCAAAGCTATGATAAAAGTCATCCTAAACAGACTAAGACCACAGCTGGAAGAAATAATTGGCTTCAGGCATAGAAAGAGAACAACATAACAAATTTTCAACTTCCATGTAGTGTGGGGAAAAATACAGTCAGCACCAGCACATCTGCCACATATCCATAGACTTAAAAAAAATATATAATTAACAATGATGAATAACTCAGAATTAATATTTTATACTGTATAAAGAGAACAAACACAAAACATAGCTGTTTAAAGTGTGACTAGTATCTGTTTATATTTCTGAGACAAGGTATGAGATGAGCAAAATAAAGGGTTCAGTTCGACATTCCAACCACCTGAAGAAGGCCGGAGCGTACAATGGCCGAAACATAATAAATATGGCGACAAAGATGACGACAATAGTCCGAATAATGTAAATAGTGTAGAGTGTGACTAGTGGATTGTCAGCATCATTTGCATAGTCCAGAAGGTAAAAATAGTAATGTCCATATTTGGCCTGAAAGAAATAAGGACAGAAAAATGCTCTCTTTTGTATTGTACTTGAGAACTTCTTCTAAGCAATAAATTGCTGTCAGATACAGTTAGGTGATTCTTAACTTGTCAGTTTTAAAATAGACTATTTTGTTCTCAATATTAATTTCAGTGATTCAGTAACCTCACCACTTGTCATCCCAGAAATACATAAACCTTTAATAAAAACATACAGAAAGAAAGAGAAATTAATTCTTTTAATTATAAAATACCAGTATCCTAAAATTAAAATCCTGTTATTGGAATAGCTATAACTTTTAATTGTTGTGATAAAACAAAAAAAATATTTTCAGTGTTAACAAAACAAAAAAAAACAAACAAAACAAAAAAAAACAAACAAAACAAAAAAAAACAAACAAAAAAAAAAAAAAAAAAAAAACAAAAAAAAAAAAAAAACAAACAAACAAAAAAAAAAAAAACAAACAAACAAAAAAAAAAAAAAACAAACAAACAAAAAAAAAAAAAAAAAAAAAAAAAAAAAAAAAAAAAAAAAAAAAAAAACAAAAAAAAAAAAAAAAAAAAAAAAAAAAAAAACAAAAAAAAACAAAAAAAAAACAAAACAAAACAAAAACCAAAAAAAAAAAAAAAAAACAAAAAAAAAAAAAAAAAAAAAAAACAAACAAAAAAAAAAAAAACAAAACAAAAAAAAAAAAAAAAAAAAAAAAAAAACAAAAAAAAAAAAAACAAAACAAAAAACAAACAAAAAAAAAACAAACAAAAAAAAAAAACAAACAAAACAAAAAAACAAACAAAACAAAAAAAAACAAAAAAAAAACAAACAAAACAAAAAAACAAACAAAACAAAAAAACAAACAAAACAAAAAAACAAACAAAACAAAAAAACAAACAAAACAAAAACTTACCTGTTCTGACAACCATCCCATATGTTCAATTTGTCTTTGGTTAGGAGCAGTGCTCATTATTTGGTTAGCCTCAATGACCGTCATGGCTGTCAGCAGTACAATGTTAGAATAGATGGCATTGAACCAGTCAAGTGTTATTGCAGCATCTGGGAATCGCAGGATACAAGAACTCTTAGCGTCAGGAGAGTGGAGTTCTATAGTTCGTTTTTCAGGCTCAACCATATTTATATTTCGGCACAGGTAGCAAAGTTTCAGAGGAATCGGTTTAGATTCTGTCCAACTGTTTTTTGAATCATCTTTGAATTCCTGAGGACCCCAACCAATCTCACTCAGAGCAGAATTTTTTTTAAAGTATGGTGTCACCTCCCGAAGATATTTCACTAGAAAGAATGAAATAAATCGTATAAGTTTAAAAAAATAGCATCATTTTTTTTTTTTTTAATTTAGAAAGTCAATTTACAAGTGTAAGACTTCAAGTAATTAACTAATTCTCTTACCCCAAAAGAATAAGCTGATCAATATGATGAAGTGACAATAAAAAAAAAAAAAAATGATTCACACAGAATGATTACTGTATTTTGCAGCTTGGAAGACGCACCCTAATATTGGAAAGAAATTTCTGAGGAAAAAAAAAAAAAATCATTTTCATACAACAACGCATTCACCATGCATCCTTCACATACTGGTGCCACGTACTGCTTACATTAATCACTCGTCTGATTTTGTTTGTATGGCAATGACATACTAGTCAGACCAGAAAGGCTCCCACTGCTGTTAGTAAACAGAGCATGTTTAAGCTTGTGGCTCAGCTCCAGGAAGGTTTATAGTCTTGGAAATACTTGTAACAGCTAAGTACTGATGTTACATCATATAAAAGGCTGCATTAGACAGATTGCTAACATTATAGTGTAATAACTCAACATACAATCAACATCCCTATCAGTCAAGCCAATTAGGTGAACGTCCAAGCTTACTTGAGACTAGGCATTGCCTTACATCCAAAAAGAAAGACACACATATTTTTCAGGGTTTTTTTTTAGGGAAAAAATGCATCTTGTAAGCCAGAAAATATGGTAAGTAGAAGCGAGAGATTGAAACAAGTGAGTGTCTGGAGATGAGCATTATAAAAAGCTGCCAATATTTTTAAGTAATTAATGGCTTTTTTTTTAATTTGACATTAATACTATAATTGTTATAAGGAAATTACATTAACTATAAAAAAAATATATATAAAAAAATACAAAAAAAATTTCTATTCAAAAGTGTATATATAACTACTGTAAATGTTAGTGAGTACATTTCCAAAACTGATTAAAAATTAAAGCTAAATTTTGTATAAATAATAAAAATATCTCTAAATTCTATACATTAACCCATTACCCGCCATGAGCCCCACATGGGGATCTGTTAAAATTAAACTCACTACATCTTATTCCTTGTATATTATATTGAATTGCTTACATACATTGCATTTGCAGAGGTATACTTTACAACACTTAGCCTTTAAAGTTTTTATTATTAGCCGTAAGAAGATACTTTATGTCGTAATTTTACATTTTACGAGTAGAAAAATAATGACTATTGTGAAAAGTAATTTTTTTATTATTTCTAATCACTATTATTTTTTGATGTTTTATACACATATATATTTGATATTCTAGTTTCTATAAAAACAACAATGGTAACTACTGAAATTAAGCATAAGGAATAAATAAACTCCTAAGACACCTGTCTGGGACAAAAATGCGCATTAAAAAAATTTGGCGGTTAATGGGTTAAGCTTCTTGTAATTTCACTATGCTCATAGCATATTGAAATCTTCAAAAAGTATAGTCAATTATATTTTACCAATTTTGTTCACAAAAAAGAAAAAATAGTCAAATATGCTTTTAGTGCTAAGAAGAGCATCTGACAAATATTGGTAGGCATAGAAAATTGAATATGTGTGTCATGTTAGCTAAATACAAACAACATTGAAACGATTCAAAGAGTAAAAAAGATGTAATAAACATAACTATGAGAACTGATAAGTAGATGCGAGTTTAACAAACCACGGAGATGAGGATAAAGAATGTACATAGGTTATTTGAAACCCACTTACTAGAAGTGAAATGAATAGCAAAAATAGACCAATGTAAGAGAACACCAACCATTTGCTGGTTCTAGTAGATTCTATTTTGCATCTCTTTCTCTCAGTGTTCCAAAGCAAACCAGCCCCAGTCAGCCAATGATTAAAATCATTACTTCCTCTCACAAAACTGAGAAAGTGTCATACTTTAAAGATTGATAAAAGGAACACAAAAACAATCAGTAGTTTCTAATCTGGTTAAAAAATAAAACCAAATACATCTTTATTATAAAAGTACCAGTTTGCACTGCAAGTTTTGGCAATTATACTTTGTCAGTGTTAGGCAATATTTAACTAACAACTACTCTTTTTAAGCAATCTGATCAATTTTGTTTTTTTTAATACCATGTTTCTTCAGGATTTCACTCTCCCCAGATTCATTTTTTTTTATATGTGAATTGTCATGCATTCTTAGGAAATATAATGGAATAGTTTACTGTTGCCTTATCCATGGTTTTAAATTCAGAATTTTTTTCTCTTAGATTGGTTGCTACCCAAAATGAGAGAACACTGTCTAGTCTGCTATTTAACCCCTAGCTAGTGGGAAAAGAGACACTATCCACATATTCACAATCTGATTAAATTCTTCCATTTTTAGTTACAAATTAGTAGTTCTTAATAAAATACAAAGTGTCTAATTGATTCTATATTTACACTGTATAAGATTTTATTGTGCAAGTCAATATCTTTATAACAAATGATAAATACACCATGTGAATTTCAGCTTATCAATATAAATAAGTAAGGATAAAAATAAATAAGTAAGGATAAAAATAAATAAGTAAGGATAAATATAAATAAGTAAGGATAAATATAAATAAGTAAGGATAAATATAAATAACTTGTTTTTGGAATGTCAGTTTTTAATATGCAAACAAAGTGCAGCATAAATATTTATTTATAAATCCAAAAGTATAGGCCATAGAAACAGACATTTGATTAACAAAATATCCTATATACCCAAATAAATTTTCTTATAATTTTAATGTAAATATAAACTCCTTAACATTATATAACCTTCATTCATAATTTCATCAATCATTTAACTTTCTACTGTTTTGACTTTCACATAACTTGCAGCAGTTTATATTGGTTTCATGAGGTCATTGCTTGAATATTGTTTTTTTTTTTTATTAGATTAACTAGCTGAGGTACCCAGCATTACTCGGGTGTACATGGCTGAAATTCTATAACTGCTGCCGCCTCCCTCCATCTAGAAATGTCTACTTGTGCCTCCATTTGCATGCATTATCCATTGGTATACTAATCTACTCCACCCCCATCTTTTTTTACGGTATGTCCTTCGCAAGTTTTTGATTATTCTTAATAAAGGAATTCTATCAATAAAACTTTGGGGTCAAATTGTTTCAATGTTTTAGATATTCAGTAAATTTCCTTATGGCCATAATAACTTTCAAATAGTATGGAATTGCTTACAAATCTAATAATCAAACAAAAACGGAGATGAAGCGTCAGTGCTTGATTCAACTGCAAGTGCAAACACAACCCCCCACTTTCGCGCATTTACTTTAAAGCTGTGGTTAATAAGATGTTCTTTGGGAATTTTTCCCTTCCAACACTTCAATAATCCTTCTCAAATAATCTTTGCATCAAAGGTTGTTTGAATGCCAATTTAGGATGGAATCAGATTAAGAAACTATTGGCTAAATGGTAAAAGCCAATTTTGGACCTAGTTTGTCACAGATTTCGACCACTTAACTGAAATAATCTAAACCAAACATTCACACAAGACAATTTGTGTATCATATGTAATTTATATGGCAAATTTGAAAAGCATTGGATGAAAAACCAAGGAGTTATGGGGAAAAAAAAAAAAAAAAGGGGCTTTTTGAACAGTTTTTCGTTATTTTTTATTATATTCAGGGAAGTGAACAGGACTTAAACCACATCATATTTCTTGCATGATGGCAATTGTTTTGTGACATGTTTGAAAAAAAAAAAATCGGATAAAAATGAGGAACTTATTCAAGTTTTTATTTTAAGCATTACAAAAAACCTGATTTTTTTCAGTTTTTTGCAATTTTTTTGTGTGTAGCCAATGTTGCAGGAAAAGTAATAAGTACTCTATATAAACCTTGTAACATGAGCTGTTTTGCATTAAGTACAAAGAACATCAGCTTATCCAGTAAAAATTTTGTTCGCATGTAACTTTGCCTTGATTTTGTAAAAAGTCTTACCTACCTTCAGTTTTATCAATATTTCTGCCAAACCCAGGGGGCCTGGAGATTGAAAAGTTGGTCTTGACCTAATTTGGTAATTTGCAACATGTGTGTACAATTTCATTGAAATTGGTCAAGAAATGTGGAGATGCATAACACACACACACAGACATCTTCTGTTTTATAGATATAGATATCTAGAGAAGCTAGGAGGTCATTCTTTTAACTTTGCAGGTTATTTAAAACCAGAAAATATTTTTAGAGTGTAAGAATTTTGAACCAATAATAATTCATACCTTTCCCAAAAGGTATTTGCACATAAGTGAATATAACAAACCCAAGTGGAATTGGAACTTGAGAGATTTCCAATTCTGAGCCATTATCCATTACACTACCCACACATCCAAGCTTATAGCACCTGGTATTTTCCAAGCAGTGACACATCAAGGTACTGACCAGACTCAACGTTGCTTAACTTCAGTGATTATAGAAGAACTGGTGTTATGACTTCTACAACACAAAAAGCATCATCTTATCCAAAAATTTACAATAATTATCTGCCTTTATTTCAAGAAATGTAGTTTGGTATAGTATTATAGGGCTACTTCCTGCAGTCCTAATGTCAGGGGTATTTTGTGGGGTTTGGCATACAGGGTTTTCACTAGAGATGTTCTAAAACCTACTATAATGAGCTGTAGTCTCTGAGAATGAATTGTATCAAGGTATGACTTCCTTGCAGCACCATAAATGAAACAACTATAGCCTGAGTATTTAGATTGCTTTATTACATTTAGATCAGATATATTTAATATAATGTATAAAAGATCACCTTCTTTGGAAGATAATGACCAAGAATGTATATTGGTCCACTACAGAAATATCAGAACCATCAAGTTTTAAATCAGGATTGTGGTGCAGCTTTTGGATTTGACAGAAATGTACACTATGTGTTTTTGTTTTGGAGAATCTGAAGCCATTTTTTATAGTCCATTTATTAACTTCATTTAGACATTATTGGAGTTAGTGCTTCAATTGTATGAATATTTTTCAATCTATAGCAGATCAAGAAATCATTGATATACAATGAACAGTCAATTCCTGAATTCAGGCATTTAACAATATCATTTATTTTAATATTAAAGCGTGTAACCAATACGATATTCCCTTGTGGTACACCAATTCCTTGATCATTGAAAAACTGTTAGAAAGCTGTTAATAAAGATTGGCAGTCTTTAATAAAAATGTTTCTAATAGAAGATTCCAGGCAAATCATTTAGTCTATTGCACTTCTGTTCTTTCTAGAACTAGACTGGAAGTTCGTAATTATGTTAACTTCAAGGAACAAAGCATGTCTATTATTAATCATCTACAAAGATAGCTAGAAAGTGAAATTGGCCAATAGTCTGAATAGTTTTATTTTCTTCTGAGATCAGTCAGATTTGACAGTTCTTTAAATAATACCCAGCCAGCTTTTAGGTTCCAACATGGGTATTTGTTTGTTGTTCTTGATTATGATTGGGAAGTGGTCACTGCCATAAGTGTCATCCCATTTTTTGGCAGTCAGGGGTCACTTAAAGTGAGGTCTTTATTTGAATAGGTGCCCATTACTGGATGTAGATTTGTTATTGAATAGATATAGGTTTTATGTTTATTTTTTATGTTTTTTATTGTTTTACCTCTTATCTGTCCTACTGATTCCCTAAAGTATTTTGTGGCTGTTGAAGCCTCTCATAATAATAAAGAGTTTCAGGAGTTGTTGTATGAGGGTGTTCAGTTCTATTTCTATAAGGTTTTCATTGGTGGCAATGTAGTTGAACATATAGTAATAGTTCTGTTACCGATATAACAATGGCTTATAGGTTGGTATTCAGGTTAATTTGACTATATAGTATTTCATTCTTAATGAGGATTGCTGTACTATCTGAGGCATTTTGGTTGTGGTCATAAATGTGGTTATTTTATAAGTAGTTTCTTTTTATATTGATCTCTTGGTTATCTTTTAAGTGGGTTTCTTGTAGGCAGATAATGGCAGGTTTTAGAATTTATCAACTGTACAACGGTTTTAGAATGAAACAGAAACATTTAGTCCATGAAAAGAATTACAGAAATTTCTTGTATAAAAAAAAACTTGGCTGCATTCTTAATCAGATTTAATATTATTAATACTATTCATACACAGTTCTTGCTTCTACAATTCTTGCCTTCCTGAAGTTCATAAGCAGTTTCCTCTTTTGCTCAGCAAAAGTGAGCAGCACCTTGAAAATAGTATTCATTGCTTCCTAAAATGCTACTAACTTGTCTTACCTGTCAGGAAAAATATCCCCACCCCTAACACAATCGTAAAAATAGCTCATCCTCCCTCAAGCAAAAGGGAAAAACACTCTAAAATAGTTGTAATGATACAATGTGTGCATTAAGAAAAGGAGATTTCTCATCACAAAATAATACCTTTTCAATACTAAATACGACAAATGCAACAGAGTTGTAGCAAACTAATAATTTCAAAAACTGCTTAGCATATTTTAAATGAATATAGAGATGTGATTTTGTGAAAAAGGTTCTCTAACAAATATTTTAATCAATTACGTTATTTGTTACTGCCTAGGATGTGATTAAATGAATCTGTCTTATATAATCTAAACAAGCATGCGCAATTGTAAAAATAGACGTATGCACAAAAATTTCTTTTATTTATAAATTTCTTTTATTTATTGTTACTTGTGCATACATCTATTTTTACAATTGTGCATACTTAGAGGTGTCAGGCTGTTTCATGCCTCTAAATGTTGACTTCAATGTTCACTTTTATATTTACACATCCTCTATCTCTGATATTGAGCAATTTATCCCATAAATATAGCACACCTTAAGAGTATATATATATATATATATATATATATATATATATATATATATATATGCTTATAGTTTCATTGTTAAGAAATAACATTCAATTTCACTAATGCAGCATCTAATGATGTGGCAAGTTTCATTAGTTCAAATGTTTCAAATTCTGGATCGGTGAAGTCAGACTAACGTACCAATATGAAAGAGTTTATATTTATAACTTGACAAGTTTTATTTATGGTATCTACCTGATACAAACAATGTGCCATCTTCTATACAATGTTAGGAAAACCTTAGAAGTGTCTTTGAAGTTTATTTAGATCTATCTTGTGTATGCATACTCTTTAAGGATTGTTTCTGAGGGAAAAAAAACAAAAAAAAAAAAAATCACATTTATTAAAACGCACATTTGACAATTCACTCAAGGTATAATTTGTTAAGTGCAATGGATTGATTGATTAATTTGTTTTTATGGCTTATCAACCTTTTGTAGGTTATTTAAAGCCAAAACATTTTTGGACTGTAAGAATAACTTTTTATTCAAGTCAATATAGTATTAACAATTTTATAGAAATAATGTTTTCAGATACAAACCTTATTTAACCCATTTAACTGAATAGTAAGTTTGAATCTCACCAAGAGCCCCATAGTTTTGGCTTTGTGCCACATCTAAGCTAAGCTTAGAAAATCACCATCCAAGCTTAATGCACCTGTGATTCTACAAGAACCAGAGTTTCAATGTGATATGGCTGTAAGTCCAGAAGTACAATGGAAGTTATGTAATAGAATATTAAAGTTTATTATAAATATGCAGTAGGTGCAAGCACATTTTGGGGAAAAAAAGTGAGTTTAACAACAAAAAATGCTCTGGAAGAACTTCTGAAAGAGGACAGACAAGATCGGAACATATGTAGAAAAATTAATCAACTTTAGTGTGACATTGAACATTTTTCTTTCTATTCTTGGTCAACACAAAAATATACCATTTTTATATACATGGGAAATGATTTAACAGATGACAGAAAATGTGACACTGAAATCCAAAGGAACATTGGAAAGATGTCTTCCCAAAAGTAAACAAAGCATTGAGAAAGAGGAAAATTTCATTAGAAAAAAAAAAAAGAGGTCTGAAGCACTATGTAATATTAATCCTCCTATATAGCAGTGAATACTAGACAATCTTATAGATAAAGAGGAGACTTGAGGCAACAGAGATGTTCTACAGAAGGATAGATACTATGGATGGTGCAGGTTAACAATAAAGTTTTAAGGAAAGTGGAAAAAAGAAATTTAGAATCAGAAAGATACAGTTGAAATTTTGGGTGCATATAATCGAGAAAGGCTTTGCGAATTTGACTTACACAGTACATATTGAAAAACAGAGGAAAACAGAAAATAACTTGAAATATGTGTAAATGGATAGCAACATAAGGAAGGGGAAGGATAGTGTTTAAACAACATTGCAGAAAGTGCTATGACAGGAAGTTGTGGAGAGCCACAATCGACCACATCCTGAATAGACACAGCACATAAAAAATTCAAAACAAAAAAAAGAAGAATATTACACGACTAGTGAGTGTGTGTCGGATGATCGAGCGTTCAATCTATTCCACTGTCCTGCCTTCTCTCCTACTAATCTTATAGTAGGTGGAAGAGTCCAACATAGACTCTTTAGAGGGAAGACACCACAGCAACATGCAACATGTTTCCCATGTCATTTCTCAGACACTCACTTGTTTAACTCCATGCAACACTCCTTGTATGGTTAGCAATTCTAACAAGTTGAAGATATCAAAGAATTCACCAAATAAAAACCTGAATTATTCTTTTATGATGGCATACACCTGAAATGTAATGTAAAAATCAAGGAAAATACCTTGATTGAATAACAATGCTATAAATTTATATGAAATGCATAAATGTTATCAACACAGAAAATGGAATAAAAACAGTCTTGAAACCATTTATATTCACTTAGCACTATTGTTATTGAGAAAAGTGGGAATCCATATCTTCAAAATGTCTTATTACGAACATGACACAATGGTTGTTAAAATGGATGAGTAATCATTTACATAAACCACTCTTCTATGACTGTCTTACGTTCCTAGGCAGTAGCAGCAAAAAACTTACTTTCATAGTCAGTCACAACAAAGTCCACCAATTAATAAAATGCTTGTGTTTAAATATACTTTATAAATTGGATGTCACAAGAGATTTAGTAGATTGTAAAAAAAAAAATAAAGGGTTTGTGAACATTTGCCTAAGTTATGTTCTAAACTGATATTCTGACATTTTTCTTGTATGTTTTCTATCTCTCCTCTTTGTTTTTTCAATGTTCATTACCCATGCACATTTTTATCTAAATGTTATACAGATTAATAATGTACAATATATTATACAAAGTGTTCCATTTTTTGAATAAATAATGAATCAGCACATACAAACTTATAATCAATATACAGCTTATCAAATAGATTTTTGACTTATCATTGGAAGTGGAAACTTTAAACTTTTAACGTCTATTTTTCCTACAGCTAAATCATATAGTTTTAGTTTGATTCATAGTGTCACATCATCATCAGGACATTTTTATGAAAAAGTTTTCAACCCAAATCACTTCCTAAAACCTGACCAAGTGACCATTGAATTTTTATCTTTTCTTGGTTAGGGCAAAAACTGTTTAACATCTACATTCTTTCTCGCATATATATATATATATATATATATATATATATATATATATATATAGGGTGTCCCAAAAAATTTGACATAATTTTGGCAATTCTTGTTGAAATAACCTCAAATATGCACAGAATGTATAGAAACAGATCAATCTACCAGACAGATGGATAGGGTATGGTGGAGATGAAGACAGTTTTCTGATGAAATGGCTGCTGTGGTCATCAGAGCTGTCCCCACTCCTCCTGCTAACATTGATGAACTCAAGCAGAAAATCACTTCCACACTGGATAATGTTAACGGAGACATGCTACAGCATGTCTGGCGGTGCACATATTGAACACTTATAAAATCAGTCCCATAATAAACTTATGATGTTCAACACTTAAACTGTTCAATTTCATTGAGCTAGACTTGGTAGTTTTCAAGATAATTGCTCTTAAAATGATTTCAAATCTTTTGGGACACTCTGCGTGTATATATATATATATATATATATATATATATATACACATATTATATATACGTATAAATGGTGGTACTCACTTGGAAAAGCCTTGGGTATTTCAGCTTGTAGTAGAACAAACCAATACCCAAGGAAAAATGAGGAATAAAAAAAGAAAGAACTAAGAACATGAAATTGAGGCGAATACAATCATCCACAATTCAAACTCAGAATCCAAAAGAAAAAAAAACTCCAAAACGAGTAAAAGACAACTATGTAAAGAAAGTGCTCAATACACGAAGTAGAGTAAACCTAATATAAACCTAAAGAGCCAGGTAAACCTACCTAGGTTTCACCTAAACGGATCGTAAGGGAAATGCTGGCCCTAGGTTTATATATATATATATATGAAAGAGAGAGAGAGTCTTAAGTAATCATAGTCTTTTACTTAAGAGCCCTTAGAATCTGTAGCCCTTAATTCCTGCTCAAGGTAGAGAAATACATTGAAAACACTTTCAAACTACTCCGATACACAAATTATTTCATGTACAATGCCAAACACAAAGCCTGCAAAATCCACAAATAATAAACCCAACAACCATAACAAAAGTAGCCACATAATCCTACCTACCAACTCTATAACAGCCACCAACAAAAATAACTGATCCAACCATAACCTAAAATTCAACACAAACTCTAAAGCAATAAAGAGATATAGTTTGCTACCAACAACAACAGGACAGAATCAGGAATATTCAGAAGAGATTGTACAAGATGTCCAATGGTGTACATTAGTGAAAAATGTAGAAACCTAAGAAAAGACTATATGTGTATTGCAGAGATCTGCTGCAGAACAACACTTTAAATGCACTAGTAGTCCACTAGTGATGCATCTTATCACATATTTCAACTTAATAAATGCCAGTCTGATTAGCAGAGAAAAGGATACACTAAGAAAATGCATTGAGCGCATGCTAATGCTTGACAATAAACCTGTGACCAGGACCATACATAATATCACCGATCAACACAGACGCAATAGTAGCTCAATGCAGCATACAATCTAATAGAGATCTGCTCAGAGTAGGCTAATTTAAAATAAGACACTAATGGCTCTAATATAAAGACAAACAAACACATTCTGGTCTCTGAGTGTCCAATCTGATAAGGTAATTTAATTTATTGCTCCTCTCAGCCTTTAAAATCCCAACACATTTTCCTTACAATATTTCATCTATCATTCCAACTTGAAGAAACTGGACCTAAAGAACTTTGTTAAAAAGCTTTTTCACTGTCCCATATATATTAGTGCTGCACAAAAGTAAACCTCTAAATTAATATTAAAAAAGAAAAGATCTTTTTACTATTAAACAAATTACAACCACTTTCAAAAGATTTTATCAAGATGGAATAAAAATATTACTGTATATTTCCACGAATAAGACAACCTTTAAATCCCAAAAATCACCCTTAAAAATTTGGGGTTTAGTTCTGAGTGATCTTTGTTGGTAGGCTAACTTTGATCTCAGTGCAATAACCAATAATGTTCAAGAAAAGATTCACATTATCAAATAAACTAATAAAAGTAATAAAACCAAGTCTACCTTATATATTACTGGCATAACTTCATAAATTATCTATTCAAAGAATAATTCCATATCAATGAAATCAACTTGTATCCATGCAAGCTCAGCTGAGAAAATGTAAACATTGAGTTATGATTGCGAATAAAAAAAAAAAAAAAAAAAAAAAAAAATGTTGAAAGTGAAAAGTGCTATTACCGTACATTATTGTATTGTTATTAGTGGTATTTTGTGATTGTCTCTGAAGTATAAGTAAATAGCCATTAGTACTCCAGGCTGTTTGTAACTGTTTAGATATAGAAAAAGAAGAGGAAGGAGAAGAATCAATATTTGCAAGAGGTCACATGATAAAATGTAAAGAAAACAATGGTTTCCCTTTTAGACAACGTGTGTAGGAAAAATATGATATATAATCAGTTTTGTTATTTCGTTTATTTTGAATTTTTAAGGATCCAGTAAGAAACAAGATTGCCAATAACATCTTTATATAATCAATAAGCAGTCATCTTACACTACAGGTATAGGATAAATTCATGAAAATTTGCTATATTTTTTGACCTTATATTATCTAAAGGTCACTTTTTTACGTGGAAATATACAATAATTAAAAAGCTAATAATATGGCTTTTGGAAAGAAGAATTTGGTGCCAACAGTTAAACATGGCAGCAGCATTATGATTTGGGGGTACTTTGTTGCAGATGGAACAGGCAAAATAGTATGCATTGACAGCACAATGGATTCTGCAAGATACCAAGCAATTTTGAACGAAAGTGCCTTGTCCTCGGTTGGAAAGTTGGGTTTAGGTTAGGGGTGGATTGTTCGAAAGGATAATGATCCATCAAAGCAAATCCACAAAAGAATGGATTCAAAAAATAAAAAAATAAAAAAATAAATAAAAAATGAAATTTCAAGACTTGGAATGGCCAAGTTAAAGTCTGGATCTAAATCCAATTGAAAATGTGGTTCAAGTTAAAGACAGCAGTACATGCAAGAAACCCAGGTAATACCAAGCAATTGTGGACATTTTACTAAGAAGAAAAATGGTAAAAAGTTGATGTGCACTACTGCCAGAAACTTTTTAAATTAAAGCAAAAGACTGGTGGACATGACCTCAAATATTAAATGGAATGATTCACTTATTTTTGCACATCTTAATTTTTAACTAATATTTTTATTCCAGTTTGAAATTTTTTTTTTTTTTTTAAGTGATTGTAATTCGTTTAATAAAAGTTTTTCTTAATGAATATGTAGTTTAAGATTTGTTGATTATCTGGAAAAGATTTTTTTTAAAAATATTATCTTAGGGGTTCACTTTTACACAGCACTGTGTGTGTGTAAAAAAAAAAAAAATGGGTGTAACAGCATCAAATAATTGTCCCTCCTACAAAATGTTTAATATCTAAAAAAAAGAAAAAAAAAAAAACAAAACATACATTAAACTAATTGAGTTACTTTTTTTTTTTTTTTTCTTTATTGTCAGATAAAGAATCTTGACATCATTTGTCATAAGAATCACTGAAAAATCCTTTTAGTTATTCAACTAGAAAGAGAACGGGTTAAAATCATTTTTTGTGTCAGCACCACTATAATATCTTCTCAAATGAGCAATGGTGAGAGGAAAAGATCATTCAGGCCTTTAGTAATGGTACCAATATTCATACACTGGCTTCAATCTTCAAAGTCCATTCAAGAACCATCAAGAGAACAGTGAAACTTTAAAAAAGAGGGAACAGTAGAGAGGAAAACGGGATCAGGAGGTCACAACAGCAAGAGGGATCATCATCAAAAGCTAAATACGTTCTTATTGTTCAAAGTAGAGTCCAATAGTGCTTGCAGAATTCCAGTAAGGCATCATTAATTATTTCTAAGACACAACGGTTCAAACAAAGCTTAATGAATGTAAGTGTAACATTTGGACAATTTTGGTGTTACACTCAGTATTTCAAAGAAATTTACCTACACAAAGAAATATAAATTATATATTTAAGAAGTAGTTTGTCGGATATACATTTGTAGCAAATTTTGGTTATAGAAGAATAATGGCCATGACCAAAACAAAGCATCAGAATAGTGTACCTTCATGAATTAAATTATTCCAATATCCCCTGACGGTTACTGGATATAACATTCACCTAAAGCTGCCAAATCAACAAAGATATGTTTTCAATGAAAAGAAGTAAATGAAAGGAATTTCAACAAATGTTATAAGTTTATTATTTCAATTTGCAACATTTATGTCTACCGGAAATGAACATCATATGTATGCACACACATTATATAGTGATGATAATAATAATAATACTACATTCCATTTTAAAACGGCAATACTTAAATTGCGCCCCCCCCGCCCGCCCTCAAAAAGAAAAGAAAAAACATGTCAAAAGGGTCCGGGATCAATTTGATATTGTAAACAGGACTCCCCACCCATCTAAAATAATGGAAAATTAATGTTTTTCGATTCTTGCAAATTGCCTCAGTAGAGGAAGTTCTTCAGAATGCTAGACAATAAAAATTAGTCGCAAAAATATTTTTATCTTTACGAAGTTACTAATTAATATTCATGTTGGAAAGTAAAGGATCATTTACTGTACTTTCTTTCTTTTTCAATAATTATCTTGATTTTATGTTGAAAAGGCTTTATATTTTTATATAAAGTAATACAACAATCTTGTTCTTTACACATCTAAACTAATAATGTTGTAATGTTTGATTTCTTTTTTAAAAATGTTACAGCAATGTATCATTCTAATCCTCATAATCTATGTTATTTGTCAATAAAAAATATTTGATTTTTAAAGCTTTTTTTGCTTATTACTTAACAATTTTTTTTTAAGATTTTAGATTAATATTACTTTTTACATTTAAAAAATAAATTTTGCAAATTCAAAAAAATTACCACCGTGCCCTCAGTCATTGCTACAGTGTCTTCATTTTTAAGGGGTCAACTTAGGCAACTTTTGCCTGCCCTTATCTTAGGCTAAACTCATCCCTGAATATGTGGTAGAAAATTTTTTTAAAAAACATCAGCATTCACTCTGTAACAGAATCTAATAGTTAACAGTTCAGAAAATACAAGTACTGATGAATCAATACAGTAACAAATTGACAAGTAGAAAAAATAAGTTTAAGAGATACAAATATTACATTTTATTATTACTTCCTTTAAATTCAAAGAATTCTAAGTGACAATAAATTAATGTTGCCTACAAAGCATGACAAAAGGATTCCTGGTTTTTAATTACAACAATACAAAACAAAATTGTTTATGCAGTCAGTAAGACATGAAGCAAAGAATACTGGTTTTTACATAAACCTTTATCACACTGTATGTGATTTCATTTACTGTACAAAAAGTTTATCCTGCCACTGTAGGGGACTGATCCCTGAAGAATAATGCGTTTAAATTTCATAGTTGTGTTATGGCAACAGAAAACAACTTTAAGTGAAATTAACAATAAAAGTACTACAATTGAGAGGCCTTGAAAAAGAATGCAAGGGAAAGTGAAGTAATATTAATAATGCAGTTCTTCAGGATAAAACATTCATTGAAATAGCTGAATTGCACCAAATAGTAAATGAATATGTTTATAATCTCTTTACACTTAAAAGAGCTGCTGTCATAACAGCATTTTTTAAAATCAGAGTTTTAAATGTTTAGTATCAAAGTAATTCAGTTTCTTCTGTAAAAAAAGACTAATGATAAAATTCAATATGCCATGTATATAAATATTTTTTTTATTTATATAGCTTTACTTTTTTCAACCAGTGAAAGAAGAAAGTGTAGTGATGGTGAAGGAGGATGAGGTACTAAGTTTATAAGGTTTGAAACAAACCAGTCTCTCCATCAAATGATGAGGCTTAGAGATAACAGGTAGAGCATAGATATGAATCTATCCATTAAGAACTGCAACCATTACATCATATGGATTGTAGAGATCTTGTTAAGTCAGTAAAGTAGAAAGGCAAAAAGAAAAAATATGTCAATAAATCTCAGAAACATTTGCAAATACAATCTAGCACTTACACATTGAATTTTTTCATTTTTATAAATATGACAAAATACAAAGATTTCTTTTCTCACAACTGATTCCAAATGACAGCAAATCAAAAAGAATTATACTATGCTTGAATTCTTGATTTATTAGAAATCTGATTAGGTGTGGGTTTTTCAACAACTGGTTGATACATGCAACTGGCAAAATGCTTTGGATAACATTTCAAAAAGCAGGATTTTCTGGAGATTGCTTTTATTTTACAAAGATGCTAGTATTGTTATTGGCAATCTGTTCTTTTGATATTACATGTGATTATTATGAATTTCAGATTTCTTGTGGTAAGAATAATGATCAATTTTACTTGCCAATCAACAAGATAGTGTTACCAATTTATCAAATAAAGCATAACATTTCTTTCTCTTATCAAATTTTATTACTCATTTATGACTATTTGACTCATTCTATTTGTATACAAATTTTCTGCATCTGATGATATTGTTTTGCTGTACAATTTTTTTTTTTTTTTTACCTTGTTAACCCTAGAACACTAACCATCAATTGAAGTTACACCACTACTAACCATGGGTATATCATATCCAATTTTGAAAATATCAAGAAAAATATTAAATATAAATCTTTATTTGAAATATTTTACATGCAGGCGCTATATTATATATATATAGTGCGATAAATAAATTGTCATCTAAATTACACAAAAATATCTTTAAATACTAAAGAGTAAATTTATACACTAAAAAAAAAAAAAAAATATCACCATTGGCTTCAACCACAGCCTCCAGACAACTTCAGAATCTCCTGCAACTCTTCTGGATAGTCTCCTTGTACAGCATGGTGTTTCCAGATTTCTGGAGTAGCAAAATACATCATCATTGTTGGTGAATGCTGCCATAATACTTGTCTTAAATTAATCTTTGGTCTTAAAAGGAGTTTTGTTGGTCTCTTGCTCAACTGTGCCCCACACAGTCAAGGGGGTTGCAGTCTGGGGAGTTAGGTAACCAGATGTAAGTGGGTGATGTGGCATGGTGGAGAGTCCTGTTGCCAGACATGGGGTCTTCCAAAAGCCACTCTCTAGACCCAGGACAGCACTATCTCTTCAAGGCACTTGATGTAAGCCTTAGTGTTGACTCGGAGGCCCTGTGGGAAGGTGAATGGAGGCATAATGTTGCCGTCACTAGTGATCACTCCAAACACTTTCATAATCACCATTAGACTCATCAAACTTTCTGAATCCTCTGCACCCAACTGACCCTACTATATTGTGCAGTCAACAAAAATCAAAAACAAACACCACATATGAATGAAATTAAAAATATAAAATGGCAACAATTTACCCACTGCACCCTGTATATCTCACACACACAATTTCCATTTGATTTTATGTTTTATTTGTTGTTGAATTAATTACAAGCCTTGAGAAGTTTATTTTTTACTGTCATCTGAAAAAAAAAAAAAAAAAAAAAAAAAAAAAATTGTAATCCTTACTAATGGTGATAAATGCCAAAGTATTTGACTTTGCTAATGACTTTTGTCTAGGTACCTCCACTTTGCTCAAAAAAAAAAAAAAAAAAAAAAAAAAAAAAAAAAAAAGTTTTATCCTCAAAATGTTTGTTATTATAAAGACGAAAGACCAAATTATTTTTTTATTACTTTATACAGTTTTTTAACCTTTTTGGTTAAAAATCTTGTTTTTTTTTATGTCAGCAGTTGACATAATATTTACAATTAATGTTTTAACACCCTTTTTCAGATGAAAGGCATATTGATTTGAAAATTCTTGCAAAAATCAAACTGTCTGATTTTAATGGAACTTTCAAGTCTTATTCACAAATGAAATTATTTTTTAAATTTTTTTGCTTTAGAAAATCTTGGTTTAAAAAAAAACAAAATATATATATATATATATATATATATATATATATATATATATATATATATATAAAAACATATGTTCCCCACCACCACTTAATTTTGAGAAATTAAATTGCAATCACCTTGGAGAATTTAAATAATCAGTTTTTTTTTTTTTTTTTTTTTTGTAAAACAGGACACCCAGTTACTGAAAATCTGCTCTGAATCGTAAAATAAAAATTGCAATAAAAAAATGACCTTTAATTAGAAAAGCTTTTAATTGCTTTTATAAATAAGATTTATTAAAGACACTATTGTCTTAAGAAAAAATCTTTTGATAAATAATGAATTTTTATAAGAATTGTTTACTTTTTTAAATTTTAATTAAAATTATAAATCATTTAAATTTCTACATTACTTCACTCCAGTTAGGCTATATTGTTATTAATTGAAAACTTTATTTACAAATCAAAAATTGAAAAAGCTCAATAAAATTCATTTACACCCAATATTTTTTTTTAATTTTTATTTTTTTTATGTATATAAAATATTGCATAACGTTCTCCTGTTTGAAAGTATGGTCGAACATACATGACATAATCAGAAAATAAGAGTGATGACTATGGTAAATTTAAATTCAACATTCCTAAAATTAGATTACGGAGAAAATTTTCCAACATTTTTAAGATTACTGAGTATTTAAAATTTTATATATATATATATATATATATATATATATATATATATAAAATGCTAACCTGTTATTTTCTTAAATTACGTTTTAACATATAAAGTCTCTGCAAAACAATTAATAAAAAGGCGTTAACAGATTTTATCATCACTTGTTAAGTGATCTAAGAGTGACAAGCACGTAATCACAGCTACCATTTATTTTAAAAATAGATTTTCTACTATTTTAAACTTAAAGTAAATAATATTTGTTTTAAATCAGATTAATTATACTTTAAATCAACTAATATTCCTCAAATAAAGTTTCAGAATAGCATATTTTATTTATTGAAGATTTTTAAAAACGAAAATTAACTTTTGTTTAAAAATATGTCAAAATGGCTGATATTTATCAATTTTATGAAAGCAACCAAAAAGTTAAGATTCCAATCAATATAATTTCTATTTGAAATACACCAGAGCATTTTGCTTACTGGAAATTGTAAATTTAATCATTCAGCTTTCACTTAAAGATAAAATGAAAAAAATATAATATTCACACCATTTAAAACAAAATCTAGAAAAAAGAGAACACATAATTTTATGTTAAAAAAAATATTCATGTTTTCCTTCTCTCCCCCCAATCAAAAATATTAAAAATTCTTTATCTGGACAATGTAAAATTTTTATAGTATTTGTTTAAAATCTCTCCAGATGCAGAAGTATAGACACTGCACAAGATATTAATTTCACTTATTATGTTTCAACTTCAAGTGTGTATAGGCATAAAGATTGCTAAAAATGCTAAGCTTCTGTTAAAATTCGTTTTGTAGAGTTAGCAAATCTTAAATGTTTTATGAATAAAATATAGAGGAAAACCACACAATATTTGTAAAGCTTTTTTTATTTTTTTGCTAGTATTTAGGACTAGAGTTCATATTAAACTTTCAGAGGGGAATTAACAGGAGATAACTAATAACTGACATCCATTAAACATGGAATGTGGAACTAGAACAGTCTACCCCAGTGAGCAAAATAAAGGGTTCAGTTCGACATTCCAACCACCTGAAGAAGGCTGGAGCATACAACAGCCAAAATGTTGCAATAAATATGGTGACAAAGATGAGGACAATAGTCTGAATAATGTAAATAATGTAGAGAATTTCCTGTTTCACAAGTAATTATTTAACTTTTACTCATTAAGATGATATAACTCTTAAGAGAAAAGGTTTTAATTTTTATTTTTTTAACAGGAGTGATTTTTTCACATCCAGGCTTTTACTTTTAAGTTTTTTTTTCATGAATTTTCTTTTTTTTTTTTTTTTTTTTTTTTTGAGAGGAAAAAAATGTGATATTGCAATAAATATCAAGTATAGGTTCACACTGCATTTAGTATCAAACCTTTGACATAATGCAGGCTTAATTCACTATTGAGTCAGTTGCACTCAGCACTTCAATTACACATGCTATTCTTACTTATTGATATCTATTGTTTAGCTTCAGATCAGTATGGTAATGTTTGAAGTTTGACAATTTTACATAAATAATTTTATGTTTTCTCTTTACCACACCAATAAACTGTAATACTATTTATGATTTATTTATCTCAGCCAGAAGGCTGACTGCTGATATATTGATGTGTTTAACATTGCTGAGATGCTAATAATCTTGAAAAATTGAGCTTTAGTTCCAGGGTATACAGTGGGCCTATACTACCATTGAGAAACACAAAACATTTCAAAACATGTCTGTTCCCAACAATTTCAAAGATATTTTTTTCTGTAGTAGGTTTGTTTCATCTGATAAATGGATTAATTAAGAGAAGATAATTATTTAGATGAGATATTCACCTTAATATTTTGAATATTTAACAAACAACTACCAAGAAAAAATTAAATTATAAATATAAAAAAAAAAGAATCTTGATTCTTAGTGGCATTATTGCCTTGCTTGGGGTGAATTGATAAAAGAAAAACAAGGAAAAATAGAATTGCAACACCCAGCATGACAATGCCGATTTTAACCTAGGTAAGGGAGTAGTAGCTATTCTTATAAAAGTTTCAAAGTCTCCAGTCATCTTCATAATGATGCTAATATCAAGGTGTCATTGATGTCAGACACCGATGACAAAACTGATATTAGTGTGACCATGGTACATTTTAGAGTATGTATATGTATGCACAGCTTTAGAGTGATGTATGCTACAGTGAAAATGTCCAGTGTTAGGTCATATAAATGTATACATGCTTGTTTTGCTCAGCACTGAAAGCAGTTGAATTGTGGGCCTTCAGTATACTAAATGGTCGCTTTCAGGAATTACTGCACACATTTGATGTGACACATTGATAATGCTTCAATATTTGCAACAGTAACCAACTAAGCATTCCTAAACTGATATACCAGATTCTTGCAAAGATCAACACATTGTAAAGGTAGCAGTGACAAACTGCATAACATTCACAGAACAAATCAAAGAAAATGCACTCCCAGCAATGTCAACACAGACCCCATTAAGAATAAGATTTTGTTTCTGGACCAACTTCAAAACAAACTTTATAATCTATTTTCTGCAATATACAAATTTTTTAAAAAATTAGTTTAAACAAAACCATATTTACACTATCTCATTTCTCTCTTAGCTGTAACAAGAAGATCAACACGGCAACTTTCAATTAATGGAAACATGATAGCATTAATCTTTAGCACACTGCATTATTAATATTACTTCCCTTTCCACTGCATTCTTTTTCAAGGCTTATCAATTGCAGTATCCTTACTGTTAATTTCACTAAAAGTTGTTTTCTGTTGCCATAGAAGGATATGACAACACAATTATGAAATTCAAACACACTATTGTTCAGAGGTCAGAGCTCCCTACAGTGACAGGATAACCTTTTAATACAACAAATGAAATCACATACAGAATGATAAATGTTAATGAGATTACAGAAGTTAAATAAAATATGAGAGGGTGGAGTTTAGTTTAATGGCATATCAACCTCAAAGGGTTAATTAATTTTTATTTTATTATTTATTGCTGGTAATTATTTTTACTTCCAAAATGTATTGCTGGAAATAAATTTTCCATTCCAAAATAGGTTACAAAACAATGTAGGTAAGCAGATTTGGTAAACAGTGTTTTTTTTTTGGTTTTTTTTATACTTTCCTGTAGAGCCCAATTTCTTTAATGAAATTCATGATGTTACTCGGATTGGTATTTTCAAATAGATCCTTTAAGTTCCTCATGTTTTAGTAGATATTGGTGAGTTATGTATGTGTGTCCTATACAGAGCCTGGCTAGAACCACCTCCTCTCTCATTATCTTTCTGTAACTTGACAGTCTTTCACCGATGATTGGTTGGATGTTGAGAAGTTTATTGTTTACACATTTGTTCCATAATTGCTACCATTTTTCTTTAATGGTCCTGTTTATGCTGGGTCAGAAGTCGATGTGTGGCTAGAGATGGTGAGAGTTTATTGGGGCAACCACTTGATTTTTTAGAAGCATGCGCATACAGATTTTTAATGAAGTTAGCAATGACAGTTCTGCTATGGCCAATTTCATTTGCAGTGGCTCATTGCAAAAGACGTCTTTGAAATTCAACAATCCTGCCCTGTTTGAACTTTGTTAAAATTTTACCCTTAGTCATTTTAAAATCTGAAATTTAATACTAGAAATGAGCTACGTAGATGTCTACACACCTGAAAACATGAGCATACTGACTAGTTCTAAAATTTTTGTCCAGTAATTTGTTTTTTCACACATGGTCTTATCTTTATGACCAACCAAAAAAATCCCTTTTTTTTTTTTTTTTAAATTAATCAATTAAAAGCTTAAAATGTTCACTTGTTTGTTGATAAACTACATTTTCTAATTAAATGTAAATGTTTCACAAATATATTTTGATTAAAGTAACGGTATTTTTTTTTATTTTTTTTTTTTTTTTAAACCCTTTTGTATCTGGTCTTTTGGATTTTGACCAAGGGTGTATTTTAAGTGGGGTAAGTTTTTTATCAAAAAAGATTCCCAGAAATTTATGTTGATCAATCATTTCAATTTCCATTCCTTCAAGTCTAAGAGTTGGATCATTGTGCATTTTTTTTCTGATTGCAGAAATGGATACACTTTGTTTTGGTTTGGGGAGAATTTGAAACTGTTTTTGATAGTCCAATAGTTTAATTTATTTAGGCATGCTTGCAGTTGTCATTCTGCCGTGTGCATAATTTTTGCTTAGGTAGCAGATCAGAAGGTCATCTATATATAATGAACCACTGATACCTTGATTCAAGCAATTAACAATGTTGTTAATTCTTATATCAAAAAGAGTGATGAACAGGATGCAAACTTGTGGAACTCCTTGGATTTTGGGGTCCAAGAGTGTTGACCGTACTCGAACTTTGAAAGTTCTATCTGACAAAATGTTATTTATCAAATTGAGTAATCTGCCCTTTAATCCAAGATCGTGTAAGTCTTTGATTATTCCATGTCTCCATGTTGCCTCATAGGCCTTTTCTAAATCAAAGAAAATGGCTATTGCGTGTTCTTTTTTAATAAAAGCCTCTCTAATGAAAGTTTCTAAGGAAAGTATATTGTCTATGGTGCCTCTTATATTTTGGAATACACTCTGAAGATTGGTAATTGAACCATTCAACATCAGTCAGTTATGTGCCATGCATGATACACACTTAGGCGATCATGTATCTTTCAATACATGACTGATGAGGCAGGTTGCCATTTCTTTCTACAGTAGACCAGTTGCCATCCACTCTGTCCTGCTATTTACCCATAGCTGGAGTAAGAAGAGGATTCATACCTTTCTTAAGGGCATTAACACATAAACAAATGTAATGGACGTGAGGAACAAGAAGACTTACCTCCCGCAAAGTGAATTTGCTTGGCATGTCAGGTCTTGTTGAAAGGTTGAATTATTCTGAAACTCTTATATCGCGGACAGGCGTACAACGAAAAATAAAAATAAAAAAGACTAAAAATTCAAGCCAGCGTAAACTTATAAGATCGGAAGTCTCAGGCGAGCGAGAAGTAAGTCTCGTATGCAAATTTTAGTTGCCCCCCAACGCAGGCATAAATAGAGGGTCTGTGAGGAAGACGGGTTAGAACAAAATACGTTGTTGGTGTGACGGCATACGTGTGTACTAACAAGAGAATAAGGAAGAGGTCAATAGCAACAGCTCAGTTGGTAGAGTGGAGAACTAGGAAGAAAGCAAACACTTTCCATTTCAGTCAGCGCAAATGACGGACGAACTGAATTACCCACAATGGATTTGATTGGAATTTGAACTTGGCTCTCCAATTCTGCAATCTGAGCTGCTATCCATTCCTCCACCATATGTACCAGTTCTATTTATTATTCATTATTCTTACTAGGGTTTTGTATATGCAGCTTGTTAATGTTACAAGTCAAAAGTTTCTTTGGGGGTCAGATTTCCAGAAGTTTTCCCTTAAACCATATCTTATGAAAGATGTTTAACAGATATTTTATGGATTTTGGGAGGAGTTGTTTAAGAAATTCATAATGAATTTCATCTGGTCCAGTAACTGTACTATGCGATTCACTTATGGTATCCATATGTTCATTCAGAGTAAAAGGATTGTTGGAATTTTCTTTGTTGTTTAAGTTCAGCTTGTATTTTTTCTGCATCATGCTTAACTTTTTGGAACTGCTGTTTGTAGTTTTCACTAGAGGAATTTTCTTTTTTTTTTTTTTTTAAAGGTTTCTGCAAGTAGATTTGCTATCTCCTTTTAGTTTGTTATTTTTATGTTACTTTGGGAAAAGTGATTTAGAGGAGGAGATAAATTTTTGCCAGCGATTTTCCTTATCATATTCCAGACTTTTTTTTTAGTTTCGTATTGGAGTTTATTTATGTAATCTCTCCATGATTTTCTTTTAGTTTCTTTGATGGCTTTATGCGCTATTGCTCTTTTTTTTTTGTTTGAATAGACTTAAATTATAATTTGTAGGTTGAGTATTAAATTTTCATAGTGCTGCTCTACACAATCTTATTGCCTTTTTGCAATCTTTGTCGAACTATGGTCTTTGATGTTTGATTCATTGTTTTTGGTATGCATTTTCTCACAATTGCTATTAATGTTTCAGAGAAAAATATTCAATAGATTTTTTTTTTGTCGTCTTTGTCCGTAAGTTTTTGGCAGCAATGGTTTTTATATTCCCACCAATCAACTTTGTTTAGTTTCCACTGATGAAGATGGTTTTCAATTGGTTCTGAACTCTTCCGTATAATTGGGTAGTGATCACTGATGCATGAATCATAGAGAACTTGCCAATTGTAATCCAAAAAAATAGAGGTGGGGGTCACACAGTGATAAATCAATAAACTGAGTATGTACCTAATGCAGGATGTAGATATGTTTACTAAATGATAAGTGTAATACATAAGTCATCATTGTTAATTACATTTTCCAGGATTTTCCCCTTTTTTGTCAGAGTTCTTGGATCCCCATAACATTGTTAAAGTCACCTAATAATATAGATGGTTTTGGTAGTTGTTCTATTAATTTATTTAGATCAGTTTCTTTTATAGAATCATGCAGTGGGGTGTAAATAGAGCAGATGTTGACGGTTCTATGTAAGGTAGTTTTTGCAACAACTGCATGTAGATTGGGTTCTAGATGGACTTTATTTCTTCATTTCTGATTAGGACCAATACACCCCCAAATGCCCTCTGTTGAGTGTCATGTATATAGTTATATTTGGATCTAGTTTTTTTTTTTTTTTTATATTATTTTATCATTAGGTTTCAGGAAAGATTCTTGAAGGCAAATGATGATGGGCAGTTGATCCGTTATCAGCAGGAATACATTTATTTTTTAATTTAGGCCTTGACAATTCCACTGAGTATTTTTTGCATCATGTTTATGTATTAAAGTGTTATGAGTTTTTGCTTGTCCAGTTTATGTTTAGCTGGTGAAGTGTCCATAATTTCTATGCTCTCATGTCTAAAATACTTTGTTTATTGTCATGTTTTGTTCTTTGTAGGTCTTGTTTCTGCTTGTTTGTTTGATTTTGTTTTCTTTTGTTTTTCCATCAGGTTCTTTTGATGATCGTTCTCTGAATGATAACCGTTCCCTTATTTGAGACGGGATAGAGTTTTGTTCATCTATATCCATTTCTCTTGGTTCTTCAATGATGTACTGGGATGTCTTATTTTTTTTAAAGCACTTTTTAATTCTCTTGCAAATGTTTACAAGGTTCTATTTCTTGAAGGATTTTTGTACTTTGGATTGGGATTTCAGATTTAAATGTTTTGTACTTATAGATTCTTAGTTTGAGGTTGACAGTTGTTTTGACTATGGAAGTTTGGTTTATGTGTGATATACTACATTTTAGTAATTCTATTTGACTTTTTAAAATCATTTATTAGAGTTGTATGGTCTTGGCTTCTGTTGTAAAGAAAAGAAAAAAAATTAAACTTATAGTAGCAATAAACGCCTGCAATAGGTTTCTTCTGTCTAGTCCACAACACTTGTAACCAAATCACAGTTCAAATGATAGGCCATCGTAACAGTCTAATAGGCAATGTAGAAATGACAAAATGACA
Source organism: Acanthosepion pharaonis (assembly GCA_903632075.3). Lineage (NCBI taxonomy): Eukaryota > Metazoa > Mollusca > Cephalopoda > Sepiida > Sepiidae > Acanthosepion > Acanthosepion pharaonis. Next base: position 2,249,263 of record CAHIKZ030005625.1, read on the forward strand.
CCAAGCTCAGAAAACAACAAGCCCCCCCCCCACCCCATCCCCCCATAAGCGAAAAACAACAGCTTTTATTCACTAAGTGATTTTTCTCATTGACCACTGCATTTGGGTGGGAAGAACATTAGCATAGATTCTGATACTTAAAGTAGTAGATTTTTTTCCTAACTACTTTTGGTAATTTCTCTTCGGGAGATTGCACACAAAACACAAACTCTTTTTCAAGGTAGGTGATTATCTCTTTCACTACAGATTCTTATGGCAATGTTCTCTTGGATGTCATTTTGGCAATTTGATGTTCTAGCAATATTTGCATATGATGTTGAAAGTGAATTAGTTTCAACCTGTTTTCTGGCTTCTTGGAATGAGATGTTTTGCATGTATTTTATTCTTATTATTTCCTTTCCCTTTTCCAAATGTTACTTTTTAGAGTCTGCTAGGTGATTTTTTTTTTTTACAGTTTGGACATAAAGGAGGCCTTTCACATGGTGACTCTTCATGATCAAACTAATTCACCACATCTTCGACAGACTGATGCTCTCGTACAATGATTTTGTAGATGACCAGATTTCTGACATTTGTGACATCTACAGGGATTAGGAATGCATGGCTCTACCTTGGCTATTCTGTATCCTATCTTTATTTCTCTTGGTAGATAAAGTCTGTTGTGCATCAAAATGTTTGATATACCATTTCTTTTGATTTGTATTCTTTTGACATCTATTACTCCTTGCTTTTTTAGGATGTCAAAATTTTTAATTTCTTCTGGTGAGTGAGAGTTCTGGGCATTTTATTACTCCCTTAGATGAATTAAGGAATTGGTGGGGGTAAGCCTTTGCTTTCTTGTTTATTTCCTTGATTTTTACTAAATTTTCTGAGTCTTTTTTGGTTTTTACTTGAATTAGAAGTGTTATTTTTTTTTTAACAGATTTTGGGTCTATCATGGCTGATATAACCTTTTGCAATTTCACCATCTAATGATTTGACAACAATGAAAGTTGGAAATTATATTTTTTCTTATATTTTGTTTTCACTTTCTGTTTTGGAAGCCTCATATTGTTTCTTGATTCGTTTATAAGAGTTAGTCATATAATTTTATATTCGACGTCTGTGTTCCCCACCCACTTCAGAGTTCCTTCCTAAGGGACATTATCAGGGGGGAGCAATCCTGTTCACCCTGATCTGCCAGGGCTACACAGACAGTATAGTCATGCAGAAAGTGGATGCAAGCACCCGCATTGCCCCCACCATATCTACCCAAGTATGGTGTAAGGATTCACAGCCATGTCAGAGGCATTATCTTTCATCCCAACCCTCCCCTTGCCACTATGTGGCTAGACAATTGGAATGAATAGATTAGGATTGAGCCTGTCTATCCCAGGTAGGTAGCGAAATGACGTGTTGTAGAAACTCCTAGTTATTTTATACTAGATCAGGAGTCACTTAGTCACCAGGATTCCATCCCCAGGCATCACAGGTTGCCACTCATGACAAACAGATGGCCCCATTAAGGGGGAACTTGTAGTTTGGGGGGGAATCAGTTTTCATGAATGTGTATTTATATTTTTCAATTTGTATTTCTAGTATTTTTACTATAAAAACCCATCTTTACACTTTTGTGAGTATTCAGACTCCAGTTTGGGGGAGGGGGTAACTATTTACCCATAGCTGGGGCCTTAATAAGTGCTACCACCCCAGGTCAGGGTAGACCTGGGAACAACAGCAATTAAGAGGTGGTTCCACACTCCTCAAAACCTCCTGATCAGAGGCCATGCTGATCATCATACACAGAACAAAATGAGAGGGTGGAAAGCATTTAATAAAAACTAGCAGTAGAACCCGGCGTTGCCCGGGGATGTAACAGTAAGAGATAGGTCAAGTATCAACCATCATAAAGACTGAAAAATAAAATTGACAAAGATTATTGTTTAAGGTTGACAGACATGTATGTCTTAATTAGTTTTTTTTTTTTTTTTTTACAAATTGGTCAAACCCAAACAAAAACATTGTTTTCAATCGTTATGAGTGTACCGATTGAATAGAATTTTATTATAAACAATTGTCTTGTAAATGGAATTTTTAAAGTATTCTGAATGTGAAAATAAAGAAAAAGTGTGCAAGACAATAAGAAACACTACTTGCTAAACGAAAGTGATGTTTTGTTGAAATTGGTTGAAAAATGTAGGAAATCTGATCCCATATATAAATGAACACATATACACACCCAAAAACAACCTGGGTTTTATAATAAGTATAACTCGATATGAGTTGTCCCCCTTTCATTCTCGTGATTAATCGTGTTTTCAAATTTATTTTGTGTAAAACAATTATGTTTTTCCAATTTTTGGCACTGTTAGAACCACCGCAAGGTAATTTTACGTAGTCCTGTGAAGTTTTGTTGAAATCGGTTGAAAAATGTAGGAAATCCGATCTAATATATAAACGTACAGACACACACACAATCTGCATTTTATAATAAGTAAGATATCATGAAAAGCCCTTCATCAATATGCTTAACAAAAACTGTATAACAAATGTATAATGACAGTTATGGCAGACAGGAATGAAACATGAAAATTAAGAAACTCAGTTGAAAGCAATTTCAAAATCAAACAAAGATTAATAGAAAGAGCAGAAAAAGGTTAACATAAATCATGGAACGGATCAAGACACACAATATCAGGGGAACAATTAAACAACGTAAATAGAGGTTGGTAGAACACAAAAGAAAAAAAAAAATAACAGCTAGAATAAAAAGTTGTTTGATTAGTACCCAAAGGGTAGCAAATACATTAGGAATAGATGAAAGATGAAATAGAGAGGTCTGCTGGTAAGACATAGTAGTAAATAGTATAATCATGGTCCACTTTTGAGAAAGGCCTTTGCATTACAAAGTAATTCCTGATGAAAATAAAAATCAAAAATTGTAGATTTTTCAATTTAAATGTAAAAATTACTGTTCATTTTACCTCTATTATTAGCAAAATTATTGATTTGTCTAATTCCAGGTCATGTTTGATATTACACAATAAAACAGCTGGAGTTATATATCACTTTTCTCACAACTTATACCATAAAATGCCAGAAGAATTAAAATATCTATTGAAATGACATGTACCTTTCTCTTATCTCTTTACTTATAATATACTCTGACAATGTTTGTTTTGTTTTGTTTTTATTATAAAACATGATCACATTCTAAGAAATAATAAAAAAAAAAAAAAATTCAATTAGAAGCTCGAAAAATATTAAGCATTTCAGCTGAATTGCTGAAGGGTGATACTAAAAGCAGTCTGGATTAGATATTTTTATCATCTTTCATGTTGGAATTTAATCTTATAGATTAAATTCCAACATCAAAAGATAAAAATTAACATTCAACCTAAATTTCAGTTTTAACAGATTTCTAGCAAACCCTTTTCATTGCCCAAAAATTAAAAGAGAGAGTTGAACATAGAATTTCAGGAAGAGAGAGTAGAATGTAATGTGATCTGTTTAAAAGACTTAAATCTACCAAAGAGTATATGACATATTTTCTATATAATCAAGTTTCAACATCTTCAGCATTTCCAGTTCCTCTTCCTACATACAATTCCACCAAGAAAAACATTATTTTATTTCGGTGAAGTCCTTCTGGAGGACAAAATATGTTACACAAAATTTTTTCTGCTTTGTCATTTGTTTACATAATCCATTTGGTAAATACCAAATTACTATAGCGTAGAAGTGGGGCTTTTTAATCTCAGAATTCATAGGAGAATTGAGCTCCAATTTCGCATTTATTCGTATAAATTCCATAATATAGGTTTTACTTAATTAGCTATTATGTTTAGTTTCTCTTGAAATGTTGAATGTATAACTAATTCTAATTTCTATTTTCCAATCTTTACACTTTAATTTTATCATATAAATTGTCCCGTTTTGTTACCCATGAAATAAAAATAATTGTTTGTACAGAAAATAAGGATCTACGTACATCAAATCAACTTTAAATTAAGTGGCAGCAGAAGAATTATCATTGAACTTTTAAAAGGTAAGCTAAAAGGTAAACATTAATTCAATACTTAAATGTAGTGATCAATTTTGAGTTCTTCTCTAGTTTATTGATGCCTATCGCATCTACTCTTCCCTAGTTATTGTGATGATGGCCAAACCAAGGAGCTACCTTAAATGCCGCCTGACAGGACACCTTTTAAGCTGTCTGCAATTTTGGATAAAAAAGGAAGATTAAGAGTTACTCCCCTTGAACCATGAAAGCAACGATAATGGCTAGTATAATATATTAATATATATTTTTAATCTCACATAACCGGGAAACCCTGAATCTGAGCTCAATGAAAATCGTTCCCTGCACCTAACTTTTCTAGGGCTTTTCTAGAGCTATGAATCATTGAAATTGGACCAGTGGGAACAGAGAAGTTGCTTGGAAATACAAATGCACAAACACACACACATACACTGTACTTTATTTATAAGATTTAAAATTCTCAAAATTAAATTTTCCAATACCAAGATAGCCTTAGAAAACTTAATGTTAAATAAAACCATTTTTTAACAGAATATTGAAATTTAAATTCATTTTCTTTTAATGTCCATAAAGCCCTGGCCAACTTTTTTTGCCACAGGCTGGATTATATAAGAATATAAAAATGACGATTCAGTTCAAAAGCTAACCACATACAAAGCAGATATTTTAGAGAGAAAATCAGAATATCAATCTATGTGATTGGGAAAAAGTCATCCTTTTAGTTGTATGCTAAGTTATAATCATAAAATTATAGTGCTGATTACAATTATACAAAGACAGTTTGATATTTAGTGCGACTAAAAAATATCAGTAACTTTCTGCATGACAAATTAGTGCAAAAATTAACTTCAATATTTATCAAAATTAACATTACATTTCTCTATCCACTCTGCTTATGTAATAGTGAGCCATATCTTTAGCATATATGACAAAAGTTCACTATTTACATTATTAGGACTATTGTCCTCATCTTTGTCGCTATATTACAATGTTTCAGCCGTTGTATGCTCTGGCCTTCTTCAGGTGGTTGGAATGTCGAACCGAATTTATTTCATTCACTGGGGTAGACTGTTCTAGTTCCATGTGCCATGATTAATGGATGTCAGTTTTAATTCCCCTCTCCAAACTCTTCACTGCCTTGGCCGGGTCCTGTCACTGGATCTAACTAACGCCTTTATCCACTGTGCTGTGTGTGAGCAAAATAGAGGGTTCAGTTTGACAGTCCAACCACCTGAAGAAGGCCAGAGTATACAACAGCCGAAACATTGTAATAAATATGGCGACAAAGATAAGGACAATAGTCCAAATAATGTAAATTCAGTACATAATACCTTATCTCAGAAATATAGACAGATACTTAAAGGCCAAAACGTAATAAATATGACAAGATGAGAACAATAGTTCAAATAATGTAAATAGTGTACATAATACCTCATCTCAGAAACAGACAGATAATGACAAAAAGTTACTTCAAAGTTTTTTTTTTCTATACAAACTTTTTTTGGGAATATTGAAATCTTTTGAGATTTAAAAACATCTTTGCTCCAATTTTTTAACCTAAATCAATAATTTTAATAGTTCAAATGAAAGTCAATCTTAAATCAGTGTAACTCCGATTATAATTTTTGTAACATTTTTCTTTATTTCTTTAATCCCTCTTCTGTTATTCATTTTTAAATTTTAATGTATGTTTTTTTTTATAAAACGAGGATCGTAT